>QEPC01005937.1:554120-578126 GCA_003113815.1 Sphenodon punctatus
TGCTGGGGGGTGGGCTCTTTTTTTTAACAAAAATCCAGGCTGGGCAGGGTGGGTGGGGGGTGTCCCCCCTTCCACCCGCGCAGCCTGGGAGGGGGAGGGGGGAGGAATTAATTGTATTTCATTGATTTAAATGGGGACACAGTGCCCCATTGAAATAAATGAAGTAAAACCGGTACCGGTATACCGGATTTAATCCGGGAATCCAGTTCTTTGAGAACCGGAAACTGGTAAATCCGGTATCCGGTATTTACCCCGGGGTCCCACCCCTAGTTGATGAGATGAGCTTGGACAGAAGGTGAGAGAGAGGGGGTGGAGAAATAGAGTTTATTTATTTATTTATTTATTTATTTGTATTTATTAGCCGCCCACCTCATGCCTATGGCATCTTGGGGCAGCTTACAAAAGACCAAACATACACAACAACAATAAAATTCAATAAGAAATACTAAAAACCACAACAACATCTTTTTAAAAATCTGAAAACCCCCAAATTTACCCCCAACTACCCCACCCTCCCCTCCAAAGACCTGGGCAAACAGCCAGGTCTTGCAGGCTTGATGAAACGCCAGCAGACCTAGGGCCAGACAGGCTTCCTCTGGGACAGAGTTCCAAAGTCGCGGCCCGGCCACCGAGAACACCCTTTCCATTGTAGCCCCCCATTTTACATGGGGGACCTCCAAAAAGGCTCCTCTGGTGGACTGAAGGGATCGCTCTGAGGCACGGAGGGTGAGGTGGTCCCTGAGGTATGAGGGGCCCAGACCATGTAGAGCTTTATAAGCCAACACCAACACCTTGAATCTGGCTTAGTACGCTATAGGCAGCCAGTGCAGAGTATGGAGCACAGGCATTATGTGCTCCCGCCAACCCGTCACTGTGAGGAGACGGGCCGCCGCATTCTGTACTAGCTGCAGCCTCCGAACCAATGTCGAGGGAAGCCCCATGTAGAGCGCGTTGCAGTAGTCTAGCCTTGAGGTGATGAAGGCGTGGGTGAGGGTGACCAAGTCGGGCCTGGAAATGTACGGACGCAGCATCCGCACTAGATACAATCGGCAAAATGCGGCTTTAGTCACCGCCTCCACCTGTCGATCCAGGTGGAGGTCTGAGTCCAGAAGCACTCCCAGACTCCGAACCTGCTGGGCTACAGGAGGGCGGACCCCCCCCCAACAAGGGGAGCCAGCACCTCCCTCTCCCTGCCCACCACCATCAACTCCATCTCGTTGGGATTGAGCTTCGGTCTGCTCTGCCACATCCAATCTACCATGGCCTCAAACACTGGGAGAGAAATGAGACAGCAGGAGCTGGGTCGGTTGAAAAAGAGAGGTACAGCTGAGTTTAGTGTTGTCAGCATAGAGGTGATATTGGAAGCCGTGGGAGGCAATGAGTTTGCCAAGGGACAGGGTGTAGAGAGAGAAGAGGAGAGGACCCAGGACAGAGCCTTGGGGAACCCCCAACCGAGAGGGGGAGGGAGGAGGAGTTGGAATTTGGAAGAGGCACATTAAAGGAGCGGTCAGAGAGGTAAGAGGAGAACCAGTCAAGGAGAGAGCCGCAGAAGCCTAGGGAGCGAGGAGAGTCCAGTAGGAGTGATTGGACTTCGTAGGCTTCTTCAGGTGCTGAGTGAATACTGTAAAAAAGAACCATTTAAGTGTGAATTATGACAAAACTAACGTTATGGTCTTTGCAAAACCTAGGACCACCAAAAGCTAGCAACTAGACTCAACCCCCCTGGAACAAGTTGATAAATATAAGTACTTGGGGTTAATGTTTTCTGCAAGGGGCACGTGGAACGATCATATTCAAATAACTAAACTTAAATTGGCTCAATCAATGAGCGGAGTGATCCACTTTTGGAGAACAGAAGGAGAGAGGTTGGTATTACCTGCATTGAAATTACTAGAACATCAATTAAAACCCCAAGCAGCATATCACGCAGAAATCTGGGGCTTTACGAAAGTAGAGGAGCTTGAAATTTTCCAAAACAGGCTGCTTCACTCAGTTCTTGGGGTCCCTCATGGAAAACCTATTAATATGTTGCATGTCAAAATGGGAATTCTCACAGTAGAAATGAAAATATGTATGAATTTCCTTTTATATTAGCTTAGGTTAATAGATAAGGCAGATGAGTCACTTCCCAAACTCTGTTGGGTAGAAAAACAAAAGGATGGTTTCAACTCCATATGGAAGCAAAAATTAGATTCTTTAGCTGAACAGCTGGGCTTGTCAACTACCTTTTTGAGTTATTTTCCCAGGGATAAAATCAAATTGATGATCAAAAACTGCCTTATTGATAATTGCGTACAAAGGGATCTGGAGGCCCTGGCTCAGAGGAGGATTGCCCCTTTGATGCATTTGTTTAAGACACAACATCAATTTGAAAAATATCTCACAGTGGTGACTAATTATAAATTACATAAGTCTCTTACTTTGTTATGATTTCAGTTAATGCCCTCCTCTTTGATGGAAGGCAGATACAACCATATCCCCCATGATTTGCGTTTCTGTTCATGTGGTCAACGGAAGCAGGAAGATTTGATCCACTATATTTTTTATTGTCCCTTTACAGTAGATGCAAGACAGAAATTTTTAACCCTATTGTTTCCAAAGAAAATTGATTGGGATCAGAACACAAGGTTGGCCTATGTATTAGCTAATACAAATTGTGAAAAAATTCTCAAGGCAGCTAATCTGGCATTTGCCTTAAGTGTTCAGAGGCATCAGGCTATTATTAAGCAGGATACTAAAAATGTGTCAGCTTTTAAATTACTTTAATTTGTTTTCTTTGCCTTGTTGTTTTAAATTATGTAATGTATTTTTAATTTTGTACTGAACTTGTTATGGCCAATGGCCAAGACAATAAAAATGATAGATTGATATAGGTATTTAGGTTAGTCTGTTTTATTATATATATTAGGGATTATAGGATAGGCATATTGTATAAATATTTGCACATGGGAATCGCATGGGAATCAATACCGATACCAAAAATAAAATCTTCATTTGAAACTATACTGATAACGATAACAAAAACACCATTGTCATTAATAACGATTACAAAAACAATATTTTTAATAACAAAAATGAAAACGAAAAACAAAAATGACATGGGGGCCTAGTGCACACCCCTACCTGTCATCTGTGTCCCTGAATTTACCCAAGTCAGAGAAATTACATTAAGGTTTGCCCAAGTATCTAGCCTGGAATTTCCCTTCAACTGTGTCACCCACTGTCAGTGTCCACACAGACACAAGCACACCAAAGATGATTACAAGGCATTTACATGTGCAGATCAGACAAGTACAAAACAAGATCAATTAAAGAATGCAAATCAAATAAAAAGTACATAAAGATAAGTTATAACATAAGGCTACATTACTTGTGAAATCCCTAAGCTAAAGTCTTACCCTAAACTTGAGTACATATTTAAATCCATACTTCTCAGCTGCTTTGTGGGAGTCTGGGTTCTTGCTTCTTTGCTAATACATCAATTTCTTAATCCATGCCTTGAAGAATGGTAACTACTTATCTCAAGCTCTCTCTTGAGAGCACGCTTCTGGTGGTCTGTCACATATCTCCCATTATCTCCTCATCTCCATTTCAGTTATCTTCCATTTCCCCACCACCCCAAAAAACCCAAACTAAACTGGTTTGGGGGATTTACATTTTAACTTATTCTTCTAAACTTACTTTTCGTTACTTCAACTCCATATACAATTTCCTCCCTTCATTAGATTCAGTGTTCCATTACCATTTCAATGATACCAAAAATATGATAGTTTGCATAATGATTTCCAAGGTTAGAATTACGTTGTTTGGTCACATGAAGATCATGTAGGTTATATTATATTGTTTTCAAAAACCCTGTCAGGGTGTTACGCGGTACCAAGGGTTGGCGTTTGTCCACTCTCTCTGCCACCCTGGGGGTGTGTGACTGGGCAAGGGTTGGGCTGGCTCATGGGGCTGTGGATGGTAAGGGGTTAACAGCTACTGCTGCATCCCATTACCATAGTTACCATAGCAGCTTCTGGCAAGCCACAGGTTGTGAGCAGATCAGGCTGACCGGGTGGTTGACCTGCCTGTCCATGTGCTCCTGACCTGAGGCTTTCCTAGGACAGGACGAAGACATGTTTGGTGCCGGCATGCTCTATTCACCCACGCGCCAGGCTGTCTGCCTGAACGCATGCACCAATTCCGTTTGGCTCACTCGCATGCCTGCTTTTGGGCTTTGGCCTACTTCCTGTCCATCTAAAAACACCTGTAGTGGCCCCTATGAAAACATTCCCCACCCTGACTCTAGGCCATAGACATTTCCTTAAATTATGCATAGATGCATGATGCTGCCATTTTGTTTTTGCACCATCCCACCTGTGTTTCTTTCTCTCTGCCTGTTCTCCCTTTTATGAATGAACCCTTGGATGAAATACGTATGTGACATCATTAGAATATCAAACTATTTTTAAGTGTATGTGGGTCTGTGGGTGTTTTTAGACATGACGCTAACCCCAGTTTAACCACACTTGAACATTTCTTATGCATGTTGTAGGGCTGTGTTGGTGTCCTATGCAGCTCTGCAACATGCATAAGAAATGTTCAAGTGTGGTTAAAGTGTGGTTAAATTGGGGTTAGCATCATGTCTGAAAACACCCTGTGTCTTTGGCCTTTTTAAAATGAGAGACACCTACTCATGCCCACACAGTGGACATTGGTAGGTGCTTCCCATTTGAAAGTGGCAGTGGGTGGGCAGGAGTGCGTGTTCCTGTGAAACATACACCTCCACTCATCCCCACCCACTGCCCCTGCACAGAGCAAACAGTGAACACACAGGTTGCTCCGTGAAAAGGCATGAGTGAGGATGAGTGGGAGATGGATGTGCACCGGTGTGCACCCATCTGCACCTGCCTCCCCTCCCCCAGCGTCGTGACCACGGATCACCACTATGGAAGGGGGAGCAGTCGGTTTTAAAAAGGCTTCTGTCTGTGTCTGTAAGAAGGGAGAGCTGTTCGGTCCCTATCCCTTGAAATAATTGATTGTCTACAGATGTAGAGCTTGCCATATCAGTGAGACATGACAGTAGCATTGAGTACATTTCATCATGGTTTATGTATTTATTGTAGACAACTGGCAGCAGTTGATCATGGTGAATAAACACTTTTATGATGCTGTAAATCTGACATATTATTTAATTTAAAATATTTTGTTTGGTGGTGTCTTGTTTGTCATTAAAAATGCTATAATACTGAACTGCACGTTCTTGTATCTTATCTTAAAGGAGTTCCTAAATTAGAATGTCTATATATAATCCAAATATGAAAATTATGCTTCCTCCCAGATCCAGTATTTGATTATTCTTCCAACTTGCTGGCACCTTGCATGATGCCATTTTAGATCCTGGTGTCACTATAGCAACAACCTATCTAACTTTGTAGCAAACAAAATCTTGATGATGTGTATATGTGCAGCACAAATTCAAATCTGTGAATGAAGTTCTCAAACCAAAAAGCCATCTCAGAAATATTAATCCCATAGTTTCAATTCAAAATTAATCACTATTTCATATGATAATTTATTACACAAGGAGTGTCATTTTAAACTGTGAATATCTCAAGAAATATATCTCAGTCTACAGCCAGCTTTAATTCCCCTTGAATGTTACCATTTTCATTAGTATTTATGTAGTTCTTACAGGGTGATAGACACTTTTAGAGAAAAGCATATTGTGCCATTATTTTGTGCAACTTAGAAGATGTGTTAGGGAAAAAGCAACTAATATTATGTAAATAAGATATAGTAAAAGAGACAGGGACAGAGAAAGCAAATAAATGCACTCTAGAAAGTTAACATGAATTTACAAATTATGTATAATTGAAAGTGGATTTCTTCCTTTTACTTTGCTTTCAAGTTTGCACTCTGTGTACTTGAAACCAAAGCATATAATTCTTCCCTTAATTAGCACACCAGTCTCTGCAGAAAGAAAATCAAAACCCATATACTACCACCACTACTAATACTAATCATTTATATAGTGTTACTACGCAAACACAGTGCTTTACAGTCACAGAATTTGGAGACAGGTTCCTGACCTTACAATCTAAGGCCGTTTTCAGACGTGCAGCGGGGATCAGGGGCGGGAGCGGCGAAACAGCCGCGGCGCTGTTCTAGATGAACCAGAAGCGGAAGTTGTGCGCATGATCCAGGGCCGCGCATTCTTTGCCGACCGCGATCGAACCGGCCTGCTTTCTCTGGGGTGACATACGCGGCCGGCGGATCACGCGCACAACTTCCACTTTCAGTTCGTCTAAAACAGCACCGCGGCTGTTTTGCCGCTCCCACGCCTGATCCAAGTGCACGTCTAAAAGCGGCCTAAGATGGACAAGGGTGAGGGGAACATAGGGACAGAGAGAGAGACACATACATTCCCACTTTATAGATGGGGAAATGAGGCTGAGAGGTTCCGACTTGCCCAAGGCCACCCAGTGAGTTCATGGCTAGGGCAGGATTTGAACCCTGGCTTCCCAGGTCTTATCCCACTACACTGGCTCTCTAATATATACTTCTCCCTTGGACTGATCTTCTCCCTATGATCCTGCATTTTGAATCTATATGTCAACTCCTGGTTACCCCTTCTGGCTAGAATATTCTCCTTGACCTAACCGCCTGTCCTGATCTCCAAGACCATATCTCAACTTCAACCACTGGCCTGTCTCTCTGTGTTGCGGCTGAAACTCAATTCAGTTGAGTTTACTGTACTACCGTCTGAACTATCACCCATGACCTAGTCCTTACAAATAATTTAGCTATGATAATCTATATCTAGAAAGTTGATAAGCCATCATATTGTAGAGCCATGGGAGCAGCTCTGTAGTTAAGGCAGCTGCATCACTGTGTTAAAATCACAAACATTCTATTCATTATAAAATCAAGATGATTCCCCTTATAACTGTGAAATTTGGTAGAGATGATCGGTTAGGTGAGGGGTAGAATCTGTCCAAATGTCAAGCAAATTGGATGAAAAACCAGAATATTACAGACATTTTAAATTTAGAGACAAAATTACATTTTCTGCCTCATGCAAAAAAAAAATTGTTTTTATTTTATTTTATTGCTGATGGAAACTAAGTTCTTGGAAAAATAATAAGAAACCTAGCAGCCAGTGCATGAAAATTCAAGTGTGGCTTGAAATGATTTAATGTTTTTAGTTTTTGAAAATCTGTTGTATATTTTTGAAGTTCTAATGTTTTGGAGTGCCTTATTTTAAGCAAATGGGGAGAGTGAAAAAAGCAGCTTTGCTGTGTGTTTCACTAGCCTTCTATTGAATGTGAGGAGATATAATCATTCATGAAGGCAACTGTTGTATGGACCTGAGTGGCATTTATTGCAGCCAATTATACTGCATTTTATTTCAGCCTAATCTTGTATGGACACCAGGAGAGTTTATTGCACCCAATTGTTGGACAGATACATGGTGAATTTATTGCACCCTAATCTTGGACGGATGCCAGGGGATTTTATTGCACACCATCAACAAGACCGAGCTGAAGCTGAAAGAGAAACTCATTTGCTGGTTTCTCCAGTTGCCAAGCAAACTCCAAAGCAGGTGTACTGACATGGCACAAGGAATGCTGATTGGAAACAATAGAGACAGAAATACCAAGCGGAAGGAATGGGGCTTTGAGAATGCCAGTAGCCCTTAATGAGTGGTAAATGTAGCCAGAATAACTAGGTCTAAAAAATAGGCCCATTTCAACCCTTGAACTGTTAAAAGATAGGTCAGTTTAAAACGGTCAGGTTTTGGTTTCACTTTTTCTGTGCTGAACGATGTTTATTAAACATGTTCTTTCATATCTATTTGTTGGCCGTACGCTCAGACATTTGGGGGGTGGGGGGACACCATGTTTTGTTCATTCCTCTGTTAAATTCTGTCAATGCTTTTAAACTATTTACTTTTAATATATATGGGTGGAGTCTTTGACCCCAAGTAGCGGGTTTCTTGTTTGGTGGACACTGGTATAGCAAGACACTGGTATAGAAGACACAACCTTTAAACCTTGTTGGGGCGGAGCGAGAGTTCATGGCCGCCATGGCAACTATGAACTTGTCCCAGGAGGTGATCTGCCCGACCCACGTGGGGGGACATATCCTCGACCTGATCTTCGGCTCTGGCCTTGAGGCGGGGGGTCCGGTTGTGGGGGAGGTGACAGCGGTGCCCTTGTCGTGGACGGACCATTACCTCCTTCAGGCCGGTCTTTTAGCGCGCCCCCTCCAGAAGGGGAAGGGACCAGTTAGGATGGTCCGCCCTCGGAGGCTGATGGAACCCCAGCGGTTCCAGGAGGTCCTGAGGGAGCTTACCCTGGATGTGGACGGTCACTCTGTGGATGAGCTGGTCCGGCATTGGAACATCTTGCTGGAGGAGGCCATTGACAGGGTGGCTCCGAGGCGCCTTCTGCCTCGGTCTCGTCACCGCAGGACCCCTTGGTTTACTGAGGGGCTGCGGTGTATGAAGCGTGTGGGCAGGAGGCTAGAGCGACGCTGGCGTCGGACTCGGTCTGTCTCCGATCGTCTTCTCCATAGGGCCCATTTGCGGTCCTATGTGGAGGCTGTGAGGACGGCGAGGAAGGAATTCCTCGCCGTCCTCATAGCGTCTGCGAAGTCGCGTCCAGCGGAGCTGTTTCGGGTGGTGCGGGGGCTGGTGAGTCCGGCCTCCCTCCGCCTGGATGGGGACTTGTCCCGGGCCCGCTGTGAGGAGTTTGTCATCTACTTCGCAGACAAGATCGCTCGGATTCAGGCCGATTTCGACGCTGGGTTGATAGCAGTAGGGGAAGAGCGCGGGGGGGCGGAGGGTCCGTCTGGTCCATCTTTATGGGGTGAGTTTCAGGAAGTGACGCCGGCCGATGTGGTGGATGTCCTGGGGTCTGTGAGGGCCACGTGTTGTCAACTAGATCCGTGCCCGTCCTGGTTAATAAAAGCTTCCGGGGAGACGTTGGGGACGGTGCTGGCGAGGGTGGTGAATGCGTCCCTTCGGCAGGGGAGGTTGTCGCCTTGCTTAAAAGAGGCTGTGGTGCGCCCCCTGCTGAAAAAACCATCGTTGGACGTAGACGCGCTCGCCAGCTACCGACCTGTCTCTAACCTTCCCTTTTTAGGGAAGGTTATTGAGCGGGCAGTGGCGCTCCAGCTCCAGGGTCATCTAGATAACATCGGGCTCCTTGACCCTTTTCAATCTGGGTTCCGCCCCGGCTATGGCACCGAGACGGCGTTGGTGGCCTTGGTGGACGACCTCCGCCGGGAGATGGATGCGGGATGTTCGACATTTCTCATCCTGCTCGATCTCTCGGCCGCTTTTGACACCGTGGACCATGGGCTGCTGTTGAGACGACTGCGTGACCGGGGGGGTCTGGACGGGACTGTTCTTGAATGGTTCCGTTCATTCCTCTCGGGGAGGAGCCAGCGGGTGGTGTTGGGGGAGGAAACATCGAGCCCCCGCGCCTTACCGTGTGGCGTTCCGCAGGGATCGATCTTGTCTCCATTATTATTTAACATCTATATGCAGCCCTTGGGGGAGGTCGTGAGAGGGTTCGGGGTGCGATGTCACCAGTATGCTGATGATACTCAGCTGTACCTCTCCTTTTCTACTGACCCAGACCCTGCTATCTCGGTGCTATCCCAATGTTTGGAGGCCGTGGCGGATTGGATGCGGCTGAGCAGACTGAAGCTCAACCCAGATAAGACGGAGGTGATGGTGGTGGGGAGGGCGAAGGGGGTGGTGGCCCCCCTGGTTGGGGGGGTTTGCCCCCCTGTAGCTCAGCAGGTCCGGAGTCTGGGGGTCATATTGGACGCAGACCTGCGGCTGGAGCGGCAGGTGGAGGCAGTCGCTAAGGCTGCCTTCCGCCAGCTTTATCTGGTACGTAGGCTGCGTCCGTATGTCTCTGGCCCGGACCTGGCCTCCCTCATCCATGCCTTCGTCACCTCGAGGCTCGACTACTGCAACGCGCTCTACGTGGGGCTTCCCTTGTTCTTGGCCCGGAGGCTGCAGCTGGTGCAGAATGCGGCGGCTCGTCTTCTTACGGGGACGGGTCGCCGGGAGCACATTACACCGGTGCTCCGAGCTCTGCACTGGCTGCCGATAGTGTGCCGGGCCAAGTTCAAGGTCCTAGTGATGATCTATAAAGCCCTATACGGTCTTGGCCCCTCATACCTTAGGGACCGCCTCGCCCTTCGCGCCCCAGAGCGGCTCCTGCGGTCTGCCGGGGGTGCCCTCCTGGAGGTCCCCCGTGTTAAACGGGGGGCCACGATGGAGAGAGCATTCTCGGTGGTGGGACCGCGGCTGTGGAACTCCCTTCCGGAGGAAGCTCGCCTGGCCCCAAGCCTTTTAACATTTCGGCGGAACTGTAAGACCTGGCTGTTTGCCCAGGCCTTTGGGAGGGAGGGTGGGGAGGGAGGATTTTAGTCCCCTACCCATTTGTTTTACCTGTCTAGCCCTGTTTTAATATTTAATATTTAATATTTGATTGTTTTAAATGAATTTTATTGTATTTTATTGTTTTATTGTTGGAAGCCGCCCCGAGCTGCGTTGCAGGAGGGGCGGGGTATAAATTTGTAAAATAAATAAATAAAATAAATAAACAGATGACATCTTTTAGCCATCTTGTTTGCTGAAAGCAACCTGGATTAACTAGGGTGCCCAGGCAGTGCCCAGCTGGGAGAGGGATTCCTTGTGGGGGTCTAACCCAGGTCTGAGATTTACTTTTCCATCCTATGGATAAAATCAATCATAGATTTAAAGTGTTCATGTTTCAGAACAGGCCATGGAATCCATTTTTCTTTCTGTTCTTTTCCTTTTTTGCAACCTATGTCATGCTGTACAACTAGCAGTAAACACTTTGGCCTTTCACTGAATATTATCTTGTTTTGGTTACGGTAAAAGTGCAGAAATTAGCAGTAGAAATGTCCTTGCTCCAGCTATTTTGCGTTGACTTATTAGGTTTGGAATGCAGTAAGCATGGCTGGATTGATTACTTGTCATTTGATCATATTTTGTTGTTTTAAATGAAATCTACTTTCTTCTTTGTCTTGTGTTGGTTTCTTCATCTCTCTTCAGCATAGATGTTTGAGATCTGTTCCCCACCCATTGAAATTCTCTTTAATTAATATACTTGTCTTTATTCAGCGGTTTAATTTGGCCTAGAAAGCAGTTTGCTTTTTAGTCTGTTCTGTAGCTAGAGTAATTGGCTCGAAGAAATTAGAAGAGACACTAATAACATGTTTGTTTCTGGGACCCAAGATATTTTTGCAAGTTTGGGTCAAAACAATTTCTCATAACATTAAATGGTAATATTAATAAAGAAACAGCACCCCCCCACGGAAAAGGTGTTTTACTGTTTCAATCATATCTCAAATGTTGAAATAGGTTTAATTTTTAAGCTAAAACGGATTTTAAAGACTGTCGGAGTAGTATTAACATATTTTATAATGTAAATTCCAAATTGTTTTAAGGTATGTAATTGAAAGAATTCTGTTTAAATTAGGGACAGTTCTGGAATTTTAGGGGAGAAATTAGAGACTAAAGACATTAAGTATAAAGACATTTAATTAGTGAATTAAAGTTTATTTTAACATAGTTTGGCTTCAAATTTTACCTAAATACACTATTCAGATGAATAAATATTTGTTCCTTTGAATTGTGTCTTAATGAGAAACTCAAAGTTTATAAATTAGTGCTGCTCTGAAAATTTCTTTCTAAAGTAGGTAAAACCAAAGCAAATCTAGACTGTTCTTCAACAACTTCCTGAAAAGAATCACTATATGAAATTATGTAGAATTAGTAGAATTTAATAAAACATCAATGAAGCTAATAGACTCCATTGGGTTTTATAGAGCTCTATTGAGCCAATAGACTCTAAGGAAGTGGGACAAAGCTCAGGACTGGTAAAAGGTTACAATGATCTTGGTTCATAGAAATAAGTAGGGGTGAAGTCAAAATAACCATGAAGAAGATACAGTTGTGGAGACATGGAAACCAAAAACATCTTTCTTTCACATCATCACTTAGCAAGAGGCAAACTTCATCCTGATTGGTGGCACCCTGGACCTATTAGCCACTGATTGGAGGAACATCTGGCCGCCATATTGCAAAATTTTCAAAAATCCTATAAGACTGGAAGGATATTGCTGACTATAGAGGAAGACGCTTGCGAACCAACATGTTGCTGGGCCAAGTCACCTGTGGGACTGCTTTTTTTTCTGTCCCAACTCTTTTTCTTTTATTTTCCAATCTTTTCTTCTATTTCTTTTTCCTAAGTCTTTTTTCATTTTTAAAGCCACTTTTCATTTTTAAAGGCTACTTTAAGGCTACTTTTCTCTTTTTTTCTCATCTTTATTTTGATTTTGATTTTTACATTTTATTTTCATTTTAACTTCATTTTCCTCATTTTTCACTCTTTTCAAGCCATTTTATTTTCATTTTTAATTTCATTTTTCACTCTTTTCAAGTCACTTCTCTCTTTGCCCTAAAGTTATTTTTTTTTAATTTCTTTTTCCATTTTCCAAGGGCAATTCTTACTTTTCTTTAAGGTTTTGTCCCCAGGTGATGACTTTACTTTTCTTTTAGGGAAGCACTGTATTGGTCTCAGATAACCTGTTTCTTTTCCATTATTCTTTTAACTCTGTCTGGTGGGCAGAGTTCCCCCAAGTGCTTCTCTGTCTTCCCACCCACCCCCCTTTTTGGAGCTTCCATGCTCCTTGACTATTAAGAGGCCATTCCTCAACCTCTGGACATTTTGTTTTATATTTTTCTTTATCTTTTCTATCTTCTATTTTTACTATTTTTTCTTTAATTCTTATCAAGTTTCCAGCATAGCAGCAAGTTAACATCTTATCTTCCCCAGCAGGACTCCACAGATCCTGGACAACTTTTTTCAGACCTACAATATCTGTGTGGATATATTATCCAAGAATATATCTCACCACAGCCAGATTCAAGGTGTTAGTATTGATTTATGAAGCCCTGAACGGTCTGGGCCCCTCATATCTCAGGGACCGCCTTGCCCTCCACGCCTCAGAGCGATCCCTTCAGTCCATCGGGGGTGCCTTTCTGGAGGTCCCCTGTGTATGACGGGGGGCCACAATGGAGAGGGTATTCTCGGTGGCTGGGCCACGGTTATGGAATTCCCTCCTGGAGGAGGCTCACCTGGCCCCGGGCCTGTTGGCCTTTTGACATGTCTGTAAGACTTGGCTTTTCACCCAGGCCTTTGAAGGGGGGGGAGGGGCGTGGTTGGTTTTTAGTGATGTTTTTAAATTGCTGGGGTTTTATTTATTGTTGTTTTTTATTGTTATATTGGGTTTTATAATATTGTACACCACCCTGAGATGCCGTAGGCATGAGGGGCGGCTAACAAATGGAATGAAATAAATAATAAAATAAATATATTTGTAATCAATAACCTTTTTTGCGTGCTTCCATAGTGCTTTTATACTAGTGTGTAAGTCAGTTTGGCAAGGCAATAAATTGTAGTAGTTTAGTCATAATAATTGTCTATTGTGACTTTTTGGTGAGGAAACTTAAGCTTACCTACAGAGATCCTTGACCCCATGATGGAGCTAATTCCTGGGAGAATCTCAGGGTAACAAATCAATACAATGGAAAAATCTTAACTAAAACAAAGGGTGTGGAGGAGGAACTGAAATGTCAAAGAAGGTAGGTGGGGAGACTAAAAAAGGCCAGGAGGAGGGGAAACGGAGTAATGACAGGTAGGAGACCATACAGGGCATCTAGAATTGGGTGAGGGAGGCTGGGTTGAATGATGGATATGAGACCACTGGGAGAAGCTGGAATGATACAGGGCTGGGTGGAATGATAGCTATGAGGATACCAGAGCAACTGAAGTGATGAGCATCTGGGTGGAATAATGAGTAGGAGGCCACTGGGAGTGACTGGAATTGCGGGTAGGGTGGAATGATGGGTAGAACATCTCTAGGAGAGTCTGAAATGACAGGGAACTGGGTCGAATGGCATGTAAGAGACCAGAAGGAGTGGCTGTATTGATGGAAGTTGGGTGGAATGACATAAAAGGCAGCCAGGAGCAGCAGAAATGATTGGGGGTTCGGGTGGAATAGCAGAAAAGAAGCCACAGGGAGCAAGTAGAATGATGGGGAGCTGGGTGGTATGAGGGATGAGAGCACCCTGCTCCCTTCACCATCTTTCCATTTCCACTCCATGGCTTACTCAAGTTTTTTCCCCTCTTGCCAAATGAATAGAGTCTAGAGAGAGACTGTATAGAGTTAGGTGCACTGAGGAATTTTACATGAGCAGAACAGAATTCCTTTGGGCATGTAACTGACAAATATTAGGGTTGCAAGAGAAATGCTCCAATGAGGAGAAGTCTGCAAAGCAATATCCCCTCCTTCCTCCACCTTCCTGTGAAACGGAGAAGGCTGTCCCAGGTGGAAAAAACTCTGCTGGTGAAAGTAACACAACTGGGTCTGAAAGGGAAACTCACTGGCTGGCTAGTTGCCCAGTAAACTCCACTGCAGGTGAAACTTACAAGGCTACTGTGCTCAGTTTCAAACCAAACCCTCTGATTAAAGTGACAATGCTTGGGCTGTCAGGGAAACTCTCCAAAAGGAGGGGCCTTCAAAGCAATCTCTCTCTCCATCACTCCCTCTCTGTGAAATTGACAATGCTGGGGCTAAAAGCAAAATTCACTTGGAGAGAGGATGGAGTCAGGACAGAGACACCATCTATGTAGTTACATGCATCAAGGAACTGTACATGAGTTTCACATAATTCCTTCTGACACATAACCAAGAAAACTCAGAGCTGCAAGGGAAACACTGTAATGAGCAGGCATCTTGAAAGTAATATCCACCCCCCACCCCCCCGGTTGGTGAGATTGATGAGGTTGTCAGTTTCACCAGCAGGATGTTTTTTATATCTGGGAGCAAAGTTTCCAGTTAAAGGAAACCATCTAGTTGGCTGCTTGGCTGCCAATCAAACTCAGGTTGGTACTGTGACGGCAAGGAGAATTTTGTGCATTCCCCTTTAAAAAAAACAGGGACATTCTTAGATCAAAAAACCTTCAGTTTAAGACAGGAGTTAAAGCTCTTACAAATTCAGCCATGCACCAAAAAGCAAGGAAATTGTAAGTTAAGGCTCAAGCTGAAACGGGTAATTTATTTAGTGCCGGTGGGTAATACCTGCATTTTCAAATAATGCATCAAGTACTTGATGGGCTACCCGGGTAACAATCAGGTTTCCGGATACCTGAAAAATCCATATTTTCCGGTACTGATGTTTTGGTTTTCTAATTACTGATCTATATATATTTGGATAAAAAAACAAAAAATTGGTATGGGGAGGGAGTGGTGAGAATCAGGATTGGAAGTCAAAAAATCAAGACCGGAAGTTGGCTTTCTAGGACAGAAAACCAAAAGGTTGACTTTCCAGATCAGAAGTTAAAAAAAATCAAGGAAGAAGTCAACATTTCAGGACATTGGGTACCTGAATCGGTTCACAATTGGCTACCAATCTGTACCTGATGTTGTTGGGTTAATTTAAGTACTGTAAATTTGTTTCGTACACCCATTTTTGCAGATACATGCTTCAGCTGTCCTCCTGTCTTCTCTTGTGTGCCATGTAAGCAGTAAAGACATTGTACAGTCGAGCATATTGTGCTCACTTACACTTTGGCTCCATGCACCCACCCTTTGTCTTGGTCTTTCAGCCCCAATCCTTTTCTTCTGCAGGTTGGAAGCAACACTAAAGCTGAGGAGAGCAGGAGGCAGCTTGATGTCCCTCTCTCCCTTGCTTTCCCTATGTGCTTTCATTGGGGTTGGGGAGAATGGGAAGAATGTGCACAGCAGAGGCTACTGGTAGTTTGCATCCAGATTATAACAATCAGGGTCAGACTTGGTTAAATACTAGGATCAGAAACATTAGAGAGGCAGAGCTAACTTTGCTGTGTCCTGCTTTGGTGAAGTCCCTAGTCTCTGCTGTGGCTGGGTAATACTTAAACAGTACTCCACCACAAAGATTTGTTGAAGTAAGTACAGACAGCATGGATACGAACATATTTAAGTAAGAGGGCAGGGGCAGGTGTCTGAAATGCAGATCTGGAAGGCTTTCTGCATCATTGCAGTACAAAACACAGTATGTTCTGAAGAAAATTAAATGTTAGAAATGTGTCCTTATGAGAGCATCAGGCCAGAAGGCTTCTAGGAGCAAAGGAGACGTGGTTTAGGAGTGCCCTGTCCATAATTATTTCTTTAAAAATGACCACTCACTTACCTTTAGTCTTCCTGGAAAAGCAGATCTTCTGAGGTGAAAGTTTGCAAAATTGTACAATTGTACACTAAAAATGTGTGCCAAGAAAGGACATTCCAAATAAGCAGCTATACTGAGTTCAAAGGCTGATTTTTGTGAGTAATGAGCAGAGGAGGCATGGAATGAAACAGTTAGTACAGAAGCAGGGAAATCTGACTGTAAGTATTACCATGAATTCTCTCATACCCCCACAATACAGTATAGTACCTCACTGCATGACATAAGAGGGGAAATATTCCCCTGCCCTTATCACCTGTGCCGTGAGCAGATGCACTTGAGCTGCTGCCTGAAAAAAGAGCTATAAATGAATGAGAAATTGTAGCCACAGTGAAGACAGAGAACAAGAACATAATATGGGGGCAGGGAACAGCTTGCTTTGCCCAGATTCAGTGTTGTCCCCAACCTGTAGAGGAAGAGGACTGGGGAAGAAAGACCAAGGCAAAGTGTAGATGCCTGGAGCCTAAGCTGTAAGTGAGCACAATATGCAAGACTGTACAATGTCTTTGCTGCTTAGCTTATACAGCTGCAAGTTAAGGCAGGGGCCTTAAAGTACCAGTTTCATTTTAAAAATAAATAAATTGGTGCTTGGTTGAATTTGTAAGAGCCTTAACTCCTCTCTTAATCTGAAGGTTTTTTGAACTAAGAATAAGGCAAATCTAATTGGTACAAAAACCTAAAACAAAGCTCCTCTGCCTGCTTTCTTACAACATGTCCCTGCTGCTGCCAGATTAGCTATCCTTGTATCATATTTATTCTTCATAATTGGAGAACATGATTAAACAAAAGGGAACCGTAGTCTGGAAAGTAAGCTCTGCCAATTCAAATATATATTGGCAGCGTCTGAACAAGTTATTGGAAGCATTATCAAGGAGCACAATTGCAGGGTGAGCTGAAGTGCCACAGCAGGAGTCCTTTGGCCTTGATTGGTGGACTTCTTGAGGCTCAGTTAAGACTTGAGCAGCCGAGGTGGGGCTGCTATGGCTAATTGTGGGCACATGATAGAATGGGGAATGATCAGGTGACCATAAGCCTTCAGTAATAAAATCTAGAGCTGGAAGGCTCATAGGGTGTTTTCAGATGGACAGCAGCCCCGCCTCTGCTTCACTGCACTCCCCGGGTGGCACATCCACTTAAAGGGGGCTGCCAGATGTGAAGGCAGAGCAGAGGTGGAGCAGGTTGTCCCTGCTCCAGGGAAGACCGCCGGTGGCATTCTGGAACATCCCAGTGCACTTCCAGAAGAGCGGGCCAGCCAAACACAGTGCACTGGTCCAAGGTGGAGCTGCAGTCCATCTGCTCAACAGATGGCCACTGCAGCTCCATTCTCAGCTGGGGGTTGTCCTCAGTAACACCTAAGAGTTGCAGGTGGCAGCCTAGAGTATTGGGCAATCTGCCCGCAACACTATGTGTGGCAGACTGTTGGACATGCAGCTGCTGGGTCTGTTTGAACTCAACCCAGGCAGGGCTGAAAGCAGGAAGACCAGGGTACACCTCCAGAGCAGGTCCAAATCTGTCTGAAAACACCCATAGAGAGACTCCCAGGGTGGGGCAAAAAGAAGCTGGAGACTCTGCCTCAGGTACAGGGGCTTACCTGAAAGACCCAGAGAAAGAGGCCAGGGAGCCTGCCCAAAGGCCTTACTGTGCACAGGGTTACCCTGGAAACTGGCTAGCAAGGGGGCCAGACCAGAGGTTCTCACAGCGGAATGAAGCTTAAGAAAAAGAGTCCGCCTACGAGAGTGGATTTACCTCAGAAAGCACTAAGGGAGAGAGAAATGGACTATTTAGTATACCACACAAGGGGGGCTGCTGTCTGGGGTGCCCTACCTCCTAGACGGAAGAAGCAATGAGGATATACATGAACTGTGTTAATGTGTATATACGGGGAGCTGAAGGACTCAGCACACTGAGGCCGCATTCACATCTGCAGTGACAGTGGCAGCAGAGAGAGCGGCAAGGGAAGATGCAGCAGCAGGGAGGAGCTGGATCAGAGGAAAAGAGCCAGTGAGAACAGGGATCTGCCGCAACTTCTCTCACGAATGTCAGGGCAGGATTTTGCACCCCGACATGCACGAGAGAAGCTGTGGCAGATCCCCGTTTGCACCAGCTCTTTTCCTGTCATCCGGCTCCTCCCCGCTGCCGCGTCTTCCCTCGTCTCTTTCTCTGCCACCGCCACAGATGTGAATGCATCTTGAGATTAAAGACACTTTGGAGAAGAAAAGTGTATTTGGACTGAGGCTGCTTTTAAACGAGGAGCGCTGAAGCGCCTCCTCAACGCCGCATTAAAGGAAAGCCGCCGGAAGTGACGTTCTCCCCGTTGCCGGTGGCGGCGGCGGCTGGAGACACGGGGCTTTGGAGCGGCGCGTTCTTAAGCCTGATAATTGAAGTCTTAAGAACGCGCCGCTCCAAAGCCCCGTGTCTCCAGCCACCGCCATCGCTGGCAACGGGGAGAACGTCACTTTCGGCGGCTTTCCTTTAATGCGGCGTTGAGGAGACGTTTCAGCGCTCCTCGTTTAAAAGCAGCCTCTTTCTGGCTGCGGATCCTGTAAGGTCTTAGCCAATCAGGGTGCTGCCTTGTAACAAGCATGCTGAGAAACTAGTGGTCTTTGTGAGGTATATGTTCCCACTAGGCTACAGTCCAAGAAAAGGAATACAATAGGCAAATTATGCAACTTTTGATTTACATTGGCTCATCAAAATCTGGATGTGGCAGGGTCATGGCTCTTGGGAATAACTAGTGGCAGGATCCAGGCCCAAAAGTCACGCTCTATGGGGAATCTCCAAGCTAAAGTCTCTTTATTTCTCCTGTTTATAATGCCCACCACACTCTACAGTTCATATATACTCTGCAGGTCTACTGTACTCGCAGCTCTGCCTTCAACTCAGGCACCACCCTCTCTTGGAGCCAGAGTTCATGCAACCCCTGTCTGCATTTCCCAAGTCTTTCATCAAGCTCTCTGCTCAAACAACCCTCTCCCACAGCTCTCCCTCACTGAGCTCCCAACTCAGACTTTAGGATTTGGACTAGCTCAGCCTCATCCAACCCCTGGTGGGAGGCAATCAGGTGCTGTCCCCCATTTCACTCAGCAACTGTGCTTCAAGTAGCACTTTCACTCCACTGCTGGTTTTAGCTCCCTTAAAGGGCCAGAGGGATTACTACACTGGCTTTGAGGTCATAATGAGAAATGTACATCAGAAGAAGATAGGCAATTTTCTGAAATCAGAGTCTATGCTGATGACAGTGTACACAAACAGGGTTCACTGTAAAATAAAGAACAATCTCCAGGTCATTTTAAACATTGGATGACACAAATTTAAGACTGGCCTTTTCCCAGACCATATGCATTGCATTCAGGCTCTAGCCAGAGTGGCACATGGGAAGGCCAACAGGACCCCTGTAGGGGAAAACACTACATGTTTATCATAGCACAATAATTGCAACCAGTATTTTGCTATCTCACTAGAAACCTTTTGTGTTAGGTCTTTTGAAAGGGCAAAGAGTGATATGGTGGAACAACAGCGGCACCGGCTACTGCTTATTTGGCCTCTTTCAGCCTCAGGCATGTGATGCAAATCATGATACAGAAAGCCAATAATGCTGTAGTAAAGCGATTAAGCAAAAAAGCACATCTTGTGCAGTTTAGGGAAAGTCTTGTTCACAGACCCTCTCCACCCCAATTAGCTACAGCTGTCTCACTAGAAGCTGTATGTATTAGTTGATTTATTTTAATATTTTCATATTATTTTAAAATATTTTAATATTATAATTGTTTTATGTATTTTATTGTATTTTTATATGTTGTTCCGAGCCGCCATTGTGCGGCAGGATGGAAGGTAAAAATGTACTAAATAAAATAAATAAATAAATAAATAAATAAATAAATTAAAAAAATATTTCTTTAGGGGTAAAAACAGACATGATTTTGGCACGCTGTGGCCCAGGAACTGGCAGCACATGCAAACACACACCGCCAGATGTTGACCTAGGATTGCCCCAGGGAGTGGTGGCAGTTAGCCTAGGCTTTGACCTCAGCAAATCTCTAAGGTCACAGTCTGGATTAAGGGCCACCCATGCAGGCCAAAGTGGACCACAGTAGGTCACAGTGGACCAGCACTGTTGTGGTGCACCATACCCACCCCAGGCCAGGGGCTGCCATGGCTGTGCCTCATTGCCCTCCATCCCTGTCTGTCACAGTGGAGGGTGGGGCGCTGGTAGCACTGTGCAGGCACAACAAATACCCGCACGTTTGTCGTGCTCCCAGTCCTATCCAAGCTGTACAGCTGGCAAGACAGCTCCCCAGCCTCGGGCACATCAGTTCGGTGCCCCAACCTGACCCGGGTCATGTCGCCCACAATATTCCACTCCAGGGTGGACCAGAAAGCAGTCCCACTGGCTATATGTCAGTTTTAACTCTGTCTTTATGTCATGCACTTTGTTGCAGCATAGTACTTTATCTTAAAGTAAAATGCTTTGAGATTAATACTGAATGATTCACATTACATACTTGTTCTTCTTGCCTATGTCAGGGACAGCAAGCCTCCTCCTCCCCCCACCCTCATATCTGTCTTTCCTGCCACCTGTAATCTATGTTATGTTTTCTTTCCCTTTAATCAGCTCCCTCCTGCAAGTTTTTCCCTGTTTTTTCTTTGGACATTCTGCTGTTCATGTACGTAACTGTAGATCGATAAAGGGGTCATTATGATGACCCCCAACATTTGTGAGCTGGGCTGTAATAAACCAGGTCATCCCATAAAATAAGACTGCCATTGAGGCAGTGTTAGAGAAGTTCTGTCAGCTGCATGAAAGAAAACTGTGTACTGAAATCTCACCTCTACGGTCTGTGGTCCATATTGTTATCTACATCAGTATTCTCATTTTGGACTAAATCACCAGGTGAAGTGGGAGCTGCTACCTCGTTTTACAAATAAATTTTCATATAGATTACAGAAGCATAGATGTCCTTTAAAATAAACTCTATCTAATGAGCCACACTGATAGAATCTTCTAGAAACAAACAAATAGCTCACATGGGAAATGTGCATCAGCTCTTTTCTGGCAGCTGATTTAGGAAGAGACTAAAAGCTTCTTCTGTAGCTCAAGGATAGATCTTTGAACTGGGATATGAAGGTCTTTGACCGCTTCTCACGTGCATTAATACACAACCATCGGCGCTGCAGGGAAGTTCAGGACTCAAAAGACGTGTAGCTTCTGTCTTGTGAAAATGGCAGAAATGCGGATCTTTACCAACAAACATGTACGTCCGTGATGACACGGGGGAGCCCAGAGACCCGGCAGCAGCACTGTCTGCCGTAGCACTCACGCAGATGCCTGGAGGTGGGTTTACGCAGCACGCAAGTGTAATGAGGTCATCAGGTAGCACCCCGCCGGCAGCTGGGCGGGCACACTGCGGGAGGGGGCGGAGGCTGAGCTCTGAAGAGCTGGAGGCAGCGGAGATGGGAGGGGTGTGTGAAGAGACCGAGCAGAGAGCAGGGAAGTACCTCTGCATACCGGACTGGGGGGGGGGGGGAGTTGTAACTCAGGCCGCCCGTGCTGGAACGAGGCATCACTTGGAGAGGGAGAAGAGGATAGGTCTCGGAACACTGGACATGGGGTGGGGATGGGTAGGAACAGGCCTCGGCTTGCGGACAGCCCCTCACCTCGGGCACAGGGTATGGTCCCTGTCTCCTGGAGGATGCCCCCAGAGAGCAAGGAGGTGTCCCCTCCCCGCCGTCCCCGAATCTGGAAGCTGGCGGGGCACATATATAGGGGGCGCACCACAGTCTATCAGGGTAGGGGGAAAGTGCTCTGCCGGATGCTTATTTTCGCCGGTAAAGATCTGCATTTCCGCCCTTCTCGCAAAACGGAGGTTGCCCATGTTTTTTGAGTCACGGATTTCCCCGTGACACCAACAGGTGCATATTAATGTTATTATTACTATTTAATATTTATATAGTTCTAGCAATGTACCTGGCACTGTACAATAATTATTAAAGACAGATCCCTGCGCTGAGGAACTTACAATCTAGGAAAAACAAGGAACAGGAGACAAGGGAGAGGGGAATAAAAGAAGAGACAGGGATACATTCACAAAGTTGAGAAGTTGCAGGGTGCACATGCTCAGCTTAGTTAGAGAAGAGAAGGAGCCCCTGAATGATAGGACAGGAGGAGAATCAGAAAGCAATCTGTGGGATTGCTCTCTGAAAAAAGAGCTAGGTTTTCAGGAAGATTTGAAGGTTGGGAGGGAGGAAACAGTGAATGCTTGGGGAGGGAGTTCAAGGCACATGGAGCACCTTAAGTAGGTGGATAATCATGCCCTTGCCAGGGCGGGCCCCGCAGTGTTAAACTTGCTCACTCCAGATATTGGTCTAAGTACCTCCCTTCTAACTGTTAAAAAGCACCTGAAGCCTTGGGTATTTTTAAATTTCGCAACTAATTTAAAAACCATGCATGGGCACCCGGGAGCCACTCATCTAACTGACCATCTGAAGGCAATGTGGGGAAATGCACACTCCCATGAGTCACACGACACCCACTCATGGCTACTCATTGCGTACTGTCAAGAAATCCAAAGTGTGCCATGCAGGGCAAACCAAAAAGGTATGTAGCAATGGACACCCACATATCCCCTGCCTGTATGAACTGGGGGTGGCCAGCCATGCCAGCAGACCAGTCCACCACTCATAGGCACGGCAGGTGAGGGAAGCAGCCTTTGCAAGTCACAGGAACTGGCTATGAGCACTCACACTGGGACAAGTCAATTTCAAAGGCAAGCCTGGCGCACTTCCCCCTCCCTCATGGTCCATGTCAGGGGGAGTGTGAGGCAGCTGCCGTGGTAGCCACCCTGGGGGCCACCCGTTAGAATCCCTCTCCACACACTCTACCTGAGTGGCCACTCCACAGGTGTGCCAGACTGTGGTCCAGACTGTGGCCCACCCCCAGTCTTGCTCATTTAAAAACACCCTTTTAGAATCCACTTCTGGTACCCCTCAATGTATTCCTTTTCCCACTTTACTTTCCCTTTAAAATTGATTTTATATTGGTTTATATTACTGTATTTATGTTTCTCAAGCACTTGGCAGTGCCATTTTGGGGCGGGGGGGGGACACTATACAAATACATTTCTTGTTGTTGCTGTTGTTATGCAACCACACCTTGAATGTCATGTGCAGTTCTGGTCACCCTATCTAAAAAATACTTATTTATTTGAGTTTATATACCTCCCTTCCTGTAGAGTCTCAGGGTAGTTCACAATTCATATATATATAATCTTTATTTACATAGCCAAAGGCCATCGTAAAAACAATATAACTACCACCAATAAAATATATAAACCTATCAACAAAATTAAATAAATAAAATAGGCAAGCACATCTTAATAATGCCAGACAAATGCATAGCTATATCATAAGTTAAATAATCCATATTAAACAGATAAAATATATAGTTATGTAATTTTCACCATAAAATTAAACCAAAACCATGGAACCAGTCCTTGCTCAAATCAGTCATTCTTATCATATCCAAACAATCTATCCATTCAATAATGCCTGCTTCAGTCGGAACACCTGATTGAGGAACTTAGCCATCATAACAGTTACATTGATATCCCTATCCTGCAATAGGTATACCAATAAACTTTGCGGCTGCAAACCCGCACCAGAGATTATTGGGCTGATATATATCTGCCTCCACCTGTCATAAACTG
>QEPC01005937.1:581180-591975 GCA_003113815.1 Sphenodon punctatus
TCTAGCCCGTACTTTGACCATGTGCAGCCTCTCCTCTCCTCTCTCCACTGGCTCCCCCTTCCTGAGCATATTCTGCACAAGCTCCTCATCTTCACCTACAAAGCCCTTCACAACCTCGCTCCTCCCACCTCTCTGCCCTGATGTCCCTCCGAACCCCTGTTTGAGCACTCCACTCCTCTTCCATCTCCTTCCTCACCCTCCCATGCCTCCTCTGCTCCCCCAACCACCTTCATCCCTTCTTATAAATCAATTGAGAGCAACCAAATCCTAATCCCAATTTATAAAAAGGATTCTTTAAACATCAAACCCCTCTTTACGCAACCCCAAACCCTAAAACTATAAACTCACTGCGTGTGACCGTCCCTACAAAACTTTTTCTTCCTTTATTTGACCCCTAGTTCCTTAGTTCTTAAGAAACAAAACGTTTTGTAGGGACGGTCACACGCAGTGAGTTTATAGTTCATTGTTTGTATATAGGGGTCAACCTTATTGGTGGGTTGACTTTCAGTATTATCTTTTCTTCCTTTTAAGTATGCTATGGTTATACTATAATAGGTGACCCCCATTCCCGAAGGAGACTGTTAAGACTGCCAAGAAGGGAAAGAATTTCTATATATCAGCAGGGTATGTTTATTTATTTATTTTGTTTGGATTCTGGGGAGTTGTTTAGTAAACCTTTTAGGGTTTGGGGTTGCGTAAAGAGGGGTTTGATGTTTAAAGAATTCTTTTTATAAATTTGGATTAGGATTTGGTTGCTCTCAATTGATTTTTTTTTTGGTGCAGACATTGACATGTATGTATGCTTAGCTTTATATTGCTTTTGAGTAACAGTATTTATTTGTTGCTAATTTCAGTATCTTTGACTTTTTGGTTATGTCATGTAAGATGAAAATATTATGTTATTNTGACTTTTTGGTTATGTCATGTAAGATGAAAATATTATGTTATTTTTTGCAGTTTTTTCACTGAGCATTTCTCTGTGCAGTGTGATACTCTTCCCTTTCATCCTTCGCTTCCTGAAGAAGCATCTGTGAAATGCTGAGGAGAAGGACTGAAGAGAAGAATACTTATAGCCTTTACTGCTCTTGGACTGTTACTTATCTTTGTTGTCTCCTATGCTGATTATATCTACACTTTCTAGACCCATGTCTTGTACTTAGTTTTTTGCTTTGTTCCACATTGTTTACTATTGTATATTTTAGATCCTGTTTTTTCTGTCTACATAAATTATATATATTGTATTATTGCTGGTCTTTTGTCGCTTTTGGTTACTTTTGTTTGTTGGTTTCTGCATTTGTTTGGTAACCTTTAGCCATTACGTTCTGTATCCTCCCTGTGTAATAACATAAAAATGTCAAGAAATTATCTCTTCCATAACTTCTCCTTGGTTGCCAGGGACAGGTGATCGCCGGACAAGGAGATGGGGATGGCATAAGCATGTAAGCCCAGACTCAAACCTGGCCACCCGTAACTGGTTTGCACCTCCGTGCAAACTACAGTTGTATCCCACACTGGGGTAGCAGCATTAGCATCTAACACCAGCGCAGCCAATTTATCCCAGTACCACGAGTGCCGGGCGTTTACAGTCTCCAATGTGGTGGCTAGAATTTTGGTGAACTCCTTCATGGTGTACCTAGGAGCGATGTCTAGCTGCTCCCAGTCCCCACTTGGAGCAGGGGTGACAGCAGCCCCCAACTGAGCTCACACACACACACACACATTAGAGGATGGGGCCCCTGTAACCTGCCGAGCCCAAGAACCCTTGCCACCACAACCACTACATGGCTTGTCTGTCAGCTGCAAGAGTGAGCCCAGTGGCCACACCCATGTGACAGACCTGGCCACTGACCCCCGGGCCCACAGAGTCTACAGTACTGGTAACTGTGGGACCCATGGACCCCTCATCTTGGTTCATTAGTGATGACAGTATCCCGCTTGCTCCTGGTGCGTCCATCAAGGCTGCCTGTGTCCCTCCAGCCACATTCATTTCTGGTACTCCCACCTCGGTCTCCATTCTCCTAGGGCCAGAAACCCGCCCCCCTCGGTCTTACACCCGCTTGGGTGGTGGAGGACCTCTGACCACCTCGTCCAAGTGCTGGGTGTGTACAGTCTCCAATGTGGTGGCTAGAATCTCAGTGAACTCCTGCATGGTGTACCTAGAAGTGCTGTCTAGCTGGTCCTGGTCCCCACCTGGAGCAGGGGTGGCAGTTGCCCCCGACCTGGCTTGCCCCTCCCCCACATTAGAGGATGGGGCCCTGTAATCTACCGAGCCCAAGAACCCCTGCCACCACGACCACATCTTGTATGCGCCATTTGACCTGCACTTCACAGAAATGCACAAAGAAAAAATTTTGTTAACCCAATCACGTAGGAAAGGGAAGGTATGTATGTTGTAGTGCTTTGAACGCCACTGCAGTGGGGTGGCAGTGATGCCCATAACATGTGTCCCCCCCCATTCCCAAGCTACCTGAGCGCCACCGTTTTGAACCAGATGGCAGGGCCCCGCCATGCCAATACAGGTGCTGATGCTCCACATGGGTGCCCACCTCCTCCAGGGCTACTGAAATTGATGCTGAGCACCGCCACACTGACTCAGGTGGCGGCACTCCACGTGGTCTCCCACACACACCTATGGGGCTTTTCCATTGAGTGGGTATCGCCACCGCGCTGACCCAAGCAGAGGTCCCCAATGTGAATTGTCTGGGCCCCCACCATGGCTTTTTGAATTGACTGGGGTTCCCCCCCCGGGTGGCAAATGCCCCCTCCTGAGGCTCCCATAATTGGGTCCCCATGTCCCCCTCACCCCCCACTGGGGCTCCCTCACTGGACTTACCCAGAAGAAAGCCAAGCAAGAAAATTCAGGTAAGCTCCAAGGTAAAAAAGTCCCTGCACGTGGCCCTGAAGTTGAGGAGAGAGGAAGAGGAACCTGGCCATTCCAGGTATATACCTGGTCAGCTCTCCACCCACAAGGTGCCCTCCTTCCTCCCCATTGGGCCACGGTGCTGCACCTCCAGAGCAGGGGGGGGGCCCTGCTCACCACCCTGTTCTGGGCAGGCAGGCAGGCACAAACCCACACCCCCTGCTGAGAGCATGGGGGGGGCGTTCTCTTCTCCTAAGTGACCGAGATGGGCCACTGTGAGAGACAGGATGCTGGGCTTGATGGCCCATTGGTCCAGTATGGCACTTCGTATGTTCTTACTTCATACATTTAGCCAACATAGCAAACTTAATTCTCTCTAGACATTCAAAACTAGAATTTTCTTGCGTATAGGAAAATGGCTTTATTATTAATGTCAGTGAAATAAGTAGATGTTTGGGGTATTATATATATTTTAATTTTGAGAAACACTGCTTAGGCAATTTTCTTAGCTGATACACACAAATACCTAATAAGCCTGTACAAAGCTGTTGCTTCACCAGCCGACTAAGGAAAGGGATTATATCTTCAAGAGCTACTTGATGTCTTTTCAAGTTGAATAATCTAATAAATAAGATTTAGTAATATATAATTGGAATATGAAGTTTATGTAAGACTCTAGAAAAGAAGCTTTAATTGGCCAGAAAAAAATATTTCTCCTTAAGAAAGGCTACAAATACAAAACAAGCATCTCTAATTTTCATTTCAAGCATGTATTCACACTACTTTTTTACTATTATTGTGTTAGGCTGCCACATTTCTGCTTCTAGTAAAACTTAAGGGTGGAATTGTAGTTGTTCCCTTGTTATAATTGGATAGGGAATGGGAATTGGGAGCTAATTTATCAGTAGAGGCTATGACTGAGATTAACAGGGCTCTGCCATCCTATGCACATTTAATACTGCAGCCAAAGTTTCACTATAATACAGTGCACCTTTGCCATAACATCCTTCATTCTAGTGAACCTTTGGCTCTCTGGCACTTTGATTATCATTTTGATTGTCCTTTCCTAGTATGAAACTTTCACAATAATGAACAAAAGGCTTAGATTCAAAAGGTCTGTCATTCAGAGGATGTGCTGTACTAGGAAATGCAAAAATATTAAGAGAAAAATCTGAAAACTGACATTTGAAAGAGCCTCCAGTAGAATTAATAGTCTTCCTTAGAATGTCTGTTTCCAGAATTTTAAACAGCTCTCTAAAACGGTGTCCATGCTTTTACATGAACGTTGTTTAGAAAAATGTTATAGCTATAACTTTTGTAATTAATTATCCAGCTTGTATGTGTGAGTTTGCATATGCAACTGGATAAAACATACAAACCCAGTGCTCCGAATGTAGTTATGTATGAAAATGTCATCGTTTTCATGACCACACTCTCTCTTTGTATCTTTACTGTCTTTTGTCTAATATTAAGATTCCAAGGACCTTACAGAAGAAACATTGTCCAAATTCTGCAGTCCTTAATTAGAGCAAAACTTCTATTGAAGTTGTATAGCATAGTTGAAAGACAGAAATTGACTCATTGCACAGATCTGCTTGTAAAGCATAATAAACATAAGCAGTACATAAGAAGTGCCACACTGGGTCATATCAATGGTCCATTGAGCCCAGCATCCCGTCTCCAACAGTGGTCACTGTCAGTCACTTAGGAAAAGTGCCCAACAGGTAATAACAGTGTGATCCATTCCTTGCTGTTTACTCCCATTGCTCTGATCTATTCATTGCACAACAGACTCTTGTGGCTTCTGCTCCCAAAGAAGATATTTTTCCTTTCAGCATTTGTTATTGCCCAAATCATAAATCCCTATCACAAGTGAATTAATTTTGTCAACATTAAAGATGCACAATTCTCAAAGCCAATACATGCCAATCCATAAGCAGCTTCTTATTAAGGTAAGCCCCTCCCTAGGCTCCCAGTCTCTGAACAAGAGCTCTCAGACTTGCCTTTGGGAGACCCTCTTCCAGTGGCACTCCGGAACATCCTGAAGCACCATCGCTGGAGCAGGCTAGCCAAACCCACAGTAGCCCAAGGTGGATCAGAGGTCTATCTGAGGCACAGAGCCATGCTGCTGCTCCATCTCCAACCAGCCGTTGCCTCGGGCAACACCATAGTGTTGCAGACGCTGCGCGGGCAGACCACAGGTTGGAGAACTTGCCAGGTCCATTTAAACCCAGAACAGCTCCAGGGGTGGATAGCCCCACATCAGTCTGAAAACACCTAATGTCAAAATCAGTTACAGTAGAAATTCTCTAGACCTCTCTAATCTAGAACTTCCCTTATTCTAGACGTGTCTTGTGTGCTTTAGAACATTGTGATACCATATTGTTACAGATAGGATTTCTACCATATATAGAATTCAACTCAAACCCTTGAAGATAATACTGCACATACAACTACATTTTAAAAATTAAGTCCAACCCAACTTTTTAGGCACATAATCCTAGAGCCTAATAGAGAATAGTTTTCTAATTCTATATATGCATTCATTGTAGACAGATGGACAGCAGCTCCACTTTTCCCTGGGCCAGCCCACTTCACCCCCAGGTTGATCTGTCTGTTTGAAAAGTAACCACCAGATGTGCAAAGTGGAGTAGGCAGAGGCTGCTCCAGAGCAGAGTACATTTTGTTTTTGCTATGATAACGAAAATGAAAATTTCAATTTTCATTTCTGTTATTGTAAAAAAGAAAATTACAAACAACAACAAAAACAAAAATGAAAATGAATTTTTGTTTTTGAAATAAAGGTATTTCTGAATATAACCTTTTTTTTTCTTATTTAATTCTAATGAAACTTGGGGAGATTGTACCACCACCAGAGGGCACTATGGGCACCAAATTTTGAGAAGACTGAAAAAAGGGAACGATTTTATAAGTAATTGAATGTTGTAATTTTAAGAAAAGCTCCATACACAATCCTGGCTACACATTTTTTATCTTCCATACAATTTACACAAAACCTGGGAATATTAGGTCGCTCCACTCGTGTACCAATTCTACCAAATTTCAGAAAGATTCGATAAAGTGTCCTGATGTTAAAAGCTATTAACTTGAAAATACATTTCTGGCTGTAACATTTTTATATTCAATCCTGTTTATGAGTACTTTGGCAGAAGGTTATCACACATCTTCCCTGTCATCTCTGACAAATTACAGGACGATTTGATAAAGGGACCCAATTTTATAAGCAATTGAAGCTGTCCTCTTGAAGACCATTATTCAGATAAATAGCACATGCAGTGCCAGTCAGAAGCAGGTACCTGGCATGGCAGGGAGAGGGAATATGGGTAGCGACCCAACAGATTGACAGACACATTCACTGGCCAATCACTGCATGCTTCCAGCTTTACAGGACCAATTGGTGGTGGCTTCAAGGCTGGCATAGGGGTCGGCCCTGAGGTGGGCATAGAAGGGACCTAACTGGGGCTTTGGGAATAGCATCCCAGCAATCAAGAGACGTGGTTCACACATCCAGGCTGGGCCAGTTATCATCACAATCACATCCTGCAGCACTGTGACAGAGGACATAAGAGAATCTCTATTGGCTGTTTGCTAAACAGATGCTTCCGATTTCCAAGTAACAAGTGGGGGAGAAAGGTTAAGATGGTCACAGCACAGAATGAGGCTATTTGGTTGACATTTCTGCTGACCAGCTGGCATCACAAACCGATCTTATACCACAGTGACACGTAAGAGAGTCCCTGGCATAGGCTCATTATCTGCATATGCTGTGCAGGCATATAAAATTGGAACACTTTATTACATATTTCTGATATTTAGCAGAGATGATTCTGAAAGTGTGAATTACAGCCCTGCAAAATTTCATGTACACTGGTTGGACTACAAAGATGTTACAGTCAGACATACATCTATAAGTAAATTGATTATATCACCAGGACCCTTTATACAATCCTTCTGAAAGTTGGCACAGATACTTAGTAACCATGGGGAGGGGTATAAACATGACAAGTTTCATCCATATTGATGTCTCTGCCCCTGAGGGTTGTGAGAAGGATTATTAACACCTGGCCCCTCCTGCCTCCACAGGTAGCTACATTAAGGCTGGTCCCTGACGGTTGTGTGAGCTGTCTCTGCCCCTGAGAGTTTATTTTTTTTATTTTATTTTATTTTACAAATTTATATCCCGCTCCCTCCTGCAGTGCGAGGAGGATTATTAACACCTAACCCCTCCTGCCTCCACAGCTATATTAAGGCTGGCCCCTGAGGGTGCCAGCCCTCAGGTGCCAGCCCGAAGGATGACGGACGTGGCAGTGGCAGCCAGGACCCTTTAGATAACCCCAGGACTTCAGGGCCCGGCATGGACAAAAGTGGCCCATCGCCAGGCCTAGGAGGAGTCGCTGCCTTCCACCTCCCTGTGGCTTACCTGGGTGCCGCTGCCACCCGACCAACCCGCTGCCTCCTGGAGGCATGCTGCCCAGCCCCACAAGTACCAACTCCCCCCCTCCCCCAGCCAGAGGGGGGTGGGGCCAGGGCGCATGGCCAGGACTTCCAGGTCCAGTGCAGACAAAAGTGGCCTACTGCCTGGCAGCACTGTGCCTAACGGCCAGCCCTTAGACGTAGCCCTTACCAGGATGGGGGGGATGACTTTTTTTGCTGTTTTAAGGGGGATTAGGGTGGGGATGGTGTGTTTCCTTTTTGAGGGAGGGGGACAAGGAGCCTGGGTTAGGGAGGGAAGGGCTGACCCCTTCAGTGTGAGGGAGGAGTGAAACTCTTTTAGAGGAAGGAATCCTCCAGTGGCAGAGGAGGATGGGGGTGTTTTGGGGGTGGGGATCTCCCTCGGGGGGCTGGTGGGATGGCCTCTGGGGGGAGTCAGTGGAGCGGATCGGGGGGTCTGCAGCCATAGGGGTCGTTCTGGGCCGGGGGAATTATGGTTCTTCTGGGAGGCGGGTTCAATCTGTGAGATGGGACATATTGTGTGTTTCTGTCTTGCTCACTGGCCCCCAGGCAGGTGGTGAGGTGATCCGGGTTCAGAGGGCCCCTGGTCTTGGCTTGATGCTGATTAATGTGAGGTCAGTAGCTAACAAGTCAACTGTGGTCCGGGAGTTGATCCTGGACCAGACAGATGACCTCGCATGTGTCATAGAGACCTGGCTGGACAATTAATCAGGGCCTATATATTGGCTGATATTGTTCTGGCTGGGTACCTTGTGCAGCATCAGTCATGACTGGAGTGACAGGGGCATGGTGTAGCCATTATTTTTAAGGATACCTGGTCTGTGAGGAGATTCCCTGTGTGATCTATCATGGGTATAGAGGGTCTCCATCTGGGATTGGATTTGGCTGGAGACAGAGTGGAGATACTGCTGATTCGGCAGCCTCCCTGCACGCACGGACCAAGCTGGTGTCAGAGGTGATCTTGCAGTCCCCCAGGACAATAGTTCTGGGGGACTTCAATATCCATGCCGACGCCAGTCTTGGAGGGGTGGAGCATGAGTTCATGGCAGCCATGGCAATCATGGGCCTGTCTCAGAGAGTAGTGGGTCCCACACATGTTGGATGACATACCCCGGACATAATATTTTGCACATGCCTTGAGGCAGGAGATCCGTTGGTGGGGGAGGTATCAACAGTGTCCTTGTCATGGATGGATCATTATCTCCTCCGGGAGGATATCTTGGCACATGTCGGCCCTCGGGAGGGTGTGGAACCAGTTAGGTTGGTTTGCCCCTGAAGGTTCCAGATAGCTCTAGGGGATGTTTCCTCTGACCTCAATGGCTGTTCGATCGATGACCCCATGTCCAGGTGGAATACCATGCTAACAGAGGCGATCGACTGTGTGACTCCCAGGCGTCTGCTCCCAAATTGCTGACAATGCAGTTCCCTGTGGTATACGGGGGAATCTGCGGTGGATGAAGCAGGAAGGGCGGCGGTTAGATTGACGGTGGCTTCATTCACGTACTGAAGTTGACTGGTTGCGGCATAGAGTCTGGTTACGTACCTATGCCGTAGCGGTGCGGACAGCAAAGAAGATTTCCTTTGCTGCCCACATTGCATCCGCTAAGTCCTTCCCGGCTGAGCTGTTCCAGGTGGTGAGTGTGCTGGTCAGTCCGGCCTCTCTCCATCTGGATGTAGAACCATCCAGTGCTTGCTGTGATTTATTTGTGGACTTTTTTGCGGATAAATTGCTCAAATTCACTACAGTTTTGATGCAACTTTTTCAGCAGGGAACAGGTCAGAGACAGTAGAAGCCCCTTCTTGTCCTGTTTTGTGGGATGAGTTTTGGGTGATGTCACCCTCAGATGCAGGGGATGCTCTTGGGACTGTTCAAGCCACCTATTGTGAACTATTTCCATGCCCATCCTGGCTGGTTAAGGGCTAAGGCTATCCGGGAGACATTGGGGCTGTTACTGGCGGGATAATCAACGCCTCCCTTGGGGAGGGGAGGGTGCCGGTCTGTCTCAAGGAGACTGTGGTGCATCCCCTGCTCAAGAAACCATCTTTGGATGTTGGTGCCCTTGCCAGTTATCAGCCAGTCTCTAACCTTCCCCTTTTAGGGAAGGTTATTGAACGGGTGGTGGCTCAGCAGTTTCAGGGGCATTTGGACCAGATTAATTTTCTCGATCCCTCGCAGTCGGACTTTCGTCCAGGTTATGGCATGGAGACTGCACTTGTGACCTTGGTCGATGACCTCTCCCGTAAGTTGGACTGGGGTTGTTTGATCCTGCTGAGCCTATTAGATCTCTCTGCTGCAGTTGATACTGTTGGTGACTCGGCTGCGGGACTGGGCAGGGGTTGGCGGGACTGTTCTTGAATGGTTCCGCTCTTTCCTGGCCAGGAGAACCCAGTGTGAGGTGCTGGGGGAGTTTTTATCTTCCCCCTGGGGCCTCACATGTGTAGTACCACAGGATTCCATGATCTTATCCCTTCTCTTGTTCAATGTGTATATGCAACCTCTGGGAGAGGTTGTTAGGGAGTATGGAGTGAGATGTCATCAATATGCTGAAGACACCCAGGTATATCTTTCATTTTCCTCTGACTCAGGCCCAGCAGTCTCGATGATCACCCAGTGTTTGTCCGCTGTGGGAGATTGGATGAGGACGAGCCGCCTGAGGCTTAATCCTGAAGAGATGGAGGTGATGGTTATGGGGAGGGCCGAGGGAGTGGTGGCCCTCATCATTGATGGGGTCTGCCCTCCCCTGGTTTCTCAGGTCTGGAGTCTGGCGGTGCTCCTGGACCCACAGCTCTTCCTGGATGCCCAGGTGGCAGCTGTGGCGAAAGGAGTATTTCACCAGTTACACCTGGTGCGTTGGTTTAGGCTGTATGTCTCAGACTTGGATCTGGCCACAGTCATCCATGTTTTTATTACCTCGAGACTGGATTACTGCAATGTGCTCTACGTGGGACTACCCTTGGTGTTGGTTCAGAAGCTGCAGAATGCGTTGGCCCATCTCTTGACGGGTACGGGCCGATGTGAGCATATTATACTGGTGCTTTTCTTTCTGCACTGGCTGCTGGTAGGCTTCCGGGCCCAAATCAAGATGTTGGTGCTGACCTTAAAAGGCCTAAACGGCTTGGACCCTGCCTAGCTGCAAGACCACCTCACCCTCCGGATCCTGGAGCACCCCCTGAGTTCAACTAGGGGTGCCCTCCTTGAGGTCCCCCGGGTTTCCTGGGAGTCCACTATGGGTATTTTCAGATGATACGGCGGCCGTTGGCCCCGTACCGGCACCAACGGCTTCGTTCCCCGCCGGGGTCACCCCGTAATGGCACAACAGATGTGCCGGGGGGATCCCGGCGGGGAAAGTGGGAGGGGCCGGGGCCACGCGGCGCAACGTGCGGCCGCACGGCCCCGCCCCCTCCACGCACCCCGCCGCCCACCCTCCGAGGAGACGGGCGGGCGGCGGGGCCAATACGGCC
>QEPC01005937.1:592448-612269 GCA_003113815.1 Sphenodon punctatus
CTCCGTGGCTGCGCCACAGCTGTGGAACTCCTTTCCTTCAGAGATCTGCTTGGCTTCTGGCCTCCCCTCTTTCCGCAGACAATGTAAGACCTGGCTGTTCCACCAGGCCTTTTCCAAGGGAGATGGGGTGTGTGGATTGGGTTAGGGTGGGGGAATGGGTTTTTTATTGTTTTTTTAATTGAATTATTATTGTTAATTTTAATGTTTTAAAATGTTTTTAATATGCTGTGAGCCACCCCAAGATGCCTGAGGCAGGAGGGAACAGCATAAAAATTTCAATATTAATAAATAAATAAATAAATAAATATTAGATGGAAGACAAAAAATTTACAGCCAGGAATGTATATGCAGATTTTGCAAAACAGCATAATTAAACCGTTTATAAAATCATATTTCTTTATTTAATCTTTCTGAAATTTGGTACATTTAATTCTTTCCACTGGTCATACAATCTCCCCAAGTTACATCTACATATAATGAAAAACAAAAACGTTACATCCAAAAATGTGTTTTCCATCGAAACCAATGGAAATCGAACATGAAAGCAAAAACAAAAACATATTTTTTATATTTATAAAAACAGAAATGAAGGATATAAATAACAAAAATGAAAAGCGAAAATGGAAAATGACATGGGACCCTGGTGCACACCTCTACAGAGCAGTCCCACAGGCAGTGGTCCAGAACATTCTGGAGCACACGTCACCAAGTAAGCTGGCCAAACCCACAGCAACAAGTGAACACAGATCCCATGTCTATATAAATGGGCCCACGAGATCTGACCAAACAGTCTCACTCGGATCATAGATGCCAGCAGACCAAATTGCCCGAGCAGTTCCCTGAGGAAATGTGACCATCTTGGCTCCCTGCCCAGGCCTTAAACATGCATGAAATCCAAAAAGGCATTGGCCTCTCATGGGAACCCTGCAGAAAGAATGGAGGCTGGTACCAACAGAAGCCCCAGGGATGGAGGAGCAGCAGCACCTGCCAGCTCCCAACCTGAGATGCCCGCTCTCCACAGTTTCCAGCTGCACCCGTCTCTTTTCCCTGTTTTTTCTGGCTGCTTAATAAAGTCTGCCTTTTGCTCCTGGACATCAGCATTGGGTGCATCTGTGATAGGATTGGGATTCCCCTCTGCCCCTCTCTGAACCAGCCGTGACTTGGTTTCCCCACGTACAGTCTCCACTGGCTACACAGACACACAAGCACACCAAAGCTAGATTCAAAGAAGTTTATATATGTAGATCAATTTAAGTACAAGACAAGATTGATTCAAGAGTGCAAATCAAATAAAAGAACAAAGATAATGAAGGCTACATTAATTGTGAAATCCCAATGCTAATGTCTTACCCTAAATATGAGTTCATATTTAAATCCATAATTACAGCCGTTTTGTGGGAGTCTGGGTGCTTACTTCTTTGCTGGCAGATCAATTTCTTACTCCATGCATGGCAGAATGGTAAGTGCCTACCTCAAGCTCTCTTTTGAGAGAACGCTTCTGGTAGTCTGCCATATCTCTCCCATTATTTCCTCTTCCCCATTTAAATGGTTTTCCCATTTCTTTCCATGAATCTGCTGGACTGGTTTCTGGGATTTACATTTTACATTCTACTTCTCGGCTTAATTTTCTTTACTTCAACTCACGTACAATTTTCCCTTCATTGGATTCAGCGTCTCTTACCATTTCAACGATACCAAACATTTCACAGTTTACAGTATATAAACAGTTTACATTTCACAGTTTATATAATTATTTCCAAGGTTACAATTGCATCAGTCACATGAAATGCAGTTTGTCCACCCTGTGATGGTACATGTGCACAGAACACATGTAACATACTATATTCACGTGTCCTGGGCATGTCTGGTATCCAGCAACTCACAATTAAGAGATAAATGCAATCATGATGAAAGTTTGTATGTGAGAACTATGTACAGAAATTAACTTCAAAAGTATATTGTGAGCCCACAAAACCCAACTAGCAGGTTTTCTGGGACAGATTAAAAAACAACAACAATGGAGATCTAGATTAAGCATTGATGGGTGAGACGTGACCAAAGAGAGAGTTTCCAATAATGAAGAGAAACTCCCAGGAGGTGCACTCTGGGCATGCGCGGAGAGCATGCCTAGAAATCCATGAAAGAACCTGCAATGGAGAGCTGGCTACAACGGTTATGGTTCGTACTATCCATGGACAGAATTGCTGCGGGTATTCAAGATTCTCTGGAAGAATTCTACACAACTTGGTCTACTTGCTGGAACATAATCATGGAACACATTAACAGACACTGACTCACAGCCACTCTCAATTAATCTTCAATCAATTTGAAGGTAAAAGAAGGACCTGAAAAAGAACAGTGGAACCTCGGCGGGATTTATAAAACTGGAACCTATGGACATATAGAGCTTAAGGATCGATCACATGCACACCTGCATCCTACCTATTTTTTGTATTCCCTCCTTTCCCCTAAATTTTATTAGTTCATTTTCTTTCTTTCATATGGTCATTAGGGAAATATAGGTTTATACCCTCTATCATGACACTTGTGTACCAATTTTTCATTTTTGTTGTATATTCTACTTTAATAAAAAATATTAACAGGGGGGAAAAGAAACTCCCAGAAATATCTGGAAAACACCATCAAAAAGCACTTAATGAACAATCAAGGGAGAAGAGTAATTCATGCATTCATTCTGCAAGATCCAATCAAGGACTATGGCATGAAAAAGCAGCTCAAGAACTAACCAAGAAGAATAGCACCCAGCCTTATCACGAAATACAGACAGATTGAAGTATGAACTCAAGGTTAGGGTAAGACTTCAGCTTAGGGATTTCACAAGTAATGTAGTTTTGCATTATCTTTTTATTCTTTTATTTTACTTGCACTCTTGAATCAATCTTGCACTGTATTTAATCTGATTATTATTATTATATATATAAAGATTAACTACAGTGGAAGATTGATTCAAAAGCATATATAAACGCTTTTAACTAAGCCTTGTGTGCTTGCATAATACTGACATTGGGTGACACTATTGAGGGAAGCCCAAGGTTAGATACTTGGATGAAACTTTAACCTAATTTCCATGACTTGGGAAACTCCAAGGACATGGGGTGGCAGGAAGAGAGTGACTGGCAGGCTGGAGTAGTCCTGGAGGGAGCTGGGCCCAGCAGAGACTAAGGCCTCTTTTAAACGAGGTGCTTAGAAGCACTTCCTGAGCCCTGTGTTCAGAGGAAAGTCACACAGGGAGTGTTTACACGCTCCCCATGCTACCGGAAGTGACGTGCTGCCTGTTCTCGGCAGCAGCTGGAGATGCGGGGCTTTGAAGAGACATGTTCTGAACGCCTGCAAAGTGAGGCTTTCAGAACATGCCTCTTCAAAGCCCTGTGTTTCCAGTCACCGCTGCTGCCATGAATGGGCAGCATGTCACTTCTGGTAGCTCGGGGAGCATGTAAACACTCCCCACTCGGCTTTCCTCTGAACGTGGGGCTCAGGAGGCACTTCTAAGCGCCTTGTTTAAAAGTGGCCTAAGTGGGGAAACTAAGAAGACCACTTTTAGACGAGGGCGCTGAAAGAGCCTCCCAAGCCACGCGTTAAGAGAGAAGCTGCGCCATGCTGCCAGAAGTGACATTCTCCCCGTTGCCAGCAACGGCGGTGGCCGGAAATGCGGCACTTTGCAGAGGCACGTTCTAGAGACCTCAATTTTCAGGTCTCCATCCGAACAGGGAGAACGTCACTTCTAGCAGCGCGGCTGGCTTCTCTCTTCACGCGCGGCTTGGGAGACACTTGTTCAGCGCCTTGTCTAAAAACAGTGTAAGACCGCTTGCAGACAAGCACAGGGGGTGTGGGAATCTTCTGAGAGTGGAGATCGCATCAGGAGCAATCCCAGGAAGCTCCACTCATGTGCTGGAGTGGGGGGGTATAGTCCATTTCTAGCATGATTCCCATCATGCATTGCAGGACTGGATTTTTGAGCTCTGCAATGCGTGATGGAAATCACACTAGAAACGAGCTATACCCCACCCCACCTCCACCCCACACATGAGCAGAGCTTTCCAGAATCGCTCCTAACATGATCTCTGCTCCCGNCCCCCCCCCCCCCCCATCTACAAGTAACCTAAGTCACGACAAGGAGAGAGGCGGAGAAGACCCAAATCACATCACACACCCCAATCTGATACTCCAGGGGTGTGCAGCTGGGCAAGGGCAGGCCCGGCTCCTGGGTCTATTGGTGGTACAGAATGAATGCCTGCTTCCATGTCCTGTTGCCATGGTTACCAGAGTGTCTTCTAGAAAGCCATGGGCTCCAGGACAGGTTGTGAGCAGAGTGGTCTGGCTGGGGGTTGATCCACCTGTCAGTCTTTCCTGGGGCAAGGAGAAGACCTGTTTGCTGCCTGTTGGTTCACCCATGCACCGGGCTCTTTGTGAATGCAGCCCAACCCATGGGTGCACTGCATACAGCTCTGGTCTGGGTCACTCATGGCCCATGCTCCTACTCCAGGGCTCCAGCCCACTTCCTGTCCATCTGAAAACACTTAATGTGGAATCCCAGTGATACCAAAATCTGTGATATTAAAGTCAGTGCACAATTCTGAAGCTCCTTATTTAAATCTAAATATTCATCATTACAAAACAACCACCACCACCAAAAATGACCACAGACTTTTATAAGGTTGCCAACTCACAATCTGTAGTTTAAGGACTACATTCTTGACAAACTGAAGTTCATTGATGTCCTTCAACTATTTTCAAAAAGACTGAAATAATTTTTAATGCATATTTTTCCTATTCCTTTTACAAAAGAAAGCCATTAAACAGGTTTTCTATTACATTAGAAAATTTTCTGCAAATGTACTGTATTTTTAAATATAAGAGGTAGGGATGTAAACATGTTCACATGAAGAGTGATGGGTGTGACAGAACTGGATTAAAATTGTTCTATAGTTTTATGTCAATGTCCATTTCTCAAACATTCATTAACCTTGCAGTAGATATCCTGATAAGGTACAGCCAAGGCACAGTTTCCTGACTCCTTAATAACATTCATCTTTGATGGTTTGGTTACCTTACTTTATCAAGGATACTGACAAGTCAGAGAGGGTTCAAAGAAGAGCAAAAAAGATGATAAAAGAGATGGAGAGAAAGACCTAATAGGAGAGGTTGAAAGAATTGGAAATGTTTATCCTAAAAAAGAAAAAGGAGATCAGGGCGGGGGGAGATCATGATACAGCTTTCAAATATGTAAAAGGCTGCTATGAGGAAAATGGTGCTCAGCTATCTTGTCTGGTTGCTGAGAATAAAACTAGAGGTAATAGGGACAAATTAAAGCAGAAAAGATTTAGGTTAAACATTAGGAAGAATTTTCTAACCATCAGAAAAGTTAGGCAGTGGAATAATTTGCCAGATGAGGTTGCGGACACCACTTGCATGTCTCAGGGAAGACGAAGGTACTGTGAATCCTGCTATGGCAAGGGGATGGACTACATAACCCTTGGCCTTTCTTCCAGCTCTGATATTTATTTATCATAATCAGCAGCAGCCGCACAATGGTTCTCATTGAATTGTCATAAAGGACTGAAAGGTGCAGAAATGTGGAATTCCATATTTAGTGTCAATAAATTATTATTATTTATTTTTATTCATTATTTACATAGAGCCAGCAATGTGCCTGGTATTGCTGAATAGTTGTGATTATATAAACAGGTCTCTGACCCAAGGAGCTTACAATCTAGAATGGACAAGGGAGCACAAAAAGGGGAGGGGCATATAGGGAGAGATGAGGGTATATTCATGAAGCTGGAAGTTAAAGGTGCATGTGGTTTAGTAAAAGTTATAACCCCTATTCAAGTGTAGTGACATTTACAGGCAAAAAAAATATGTTCTTTCAAATGGCCAGTGCTTGAAAACTCACTCTGAGATTTAACAATCAAGATTACTTCTTTCCATGTCATACATTGGGTGTTTTTAGACACACATTTCTCCTGCATTTTTGCTGTTACATCCTGAACTTTCTGTATGTCTAAATCACTCATCCAGATCTTAAACATCTGGCTCTTTGAACTTCTGCATAGACCTTCTCCCAGAACTTGTGTGTAAAAAGGTTCTCCTGGTAAACTGCTTTGCTCCAGGCAGCTGTGGTCACTTGGTTTCCATGGCAGCCCCTCACGTCTACAGCTACTTTAGGCTGCCTCAGGGCAGCGTTTGTGTGAAGAATGCATCCGGAACTTACTTGTGGACTTGTAAACTCAGAAGACTGAAAGACCAGCACTTTAAGGTGTGTGTAAAAATGCCTAATATCATTAGTAATTAAAGATTCTGCAGGCAAAAGGAGACCTCAAGTTATGCCTATGGAACCACTCTATCTGCAGACTAACTGCTTTGTAATCATAAAATCATAGTGTTGGACAGTACCTCAGCGGTCATCCAGTCCAACCCGCTGCTCATTGCAGGAAATCCACAGCTACAGCATCCCTGACAGACGACAAATACACCCAATTGAGCTTGACATGCTCAACAACTGATTGCACATCATCAGCAATTGTTGATTATTGTTGCCTGTTGTTTATTAGTTCCAAAATAGGTTAGATATTTTTCTTAGCTATATTTGCTTTGCTAATCAGATAAGCTAATTTTCATAATTGCTCATTTTCATAACTGGTAAGATAATTTTCATAACTGTAATAAGTAGAAAATGACTCAATAAAACAAAAGGAACAGAACTGTTATAGATGAAGGATTTTTCTTTTTTCCTTTCGTTTTTTTAAAAACTTTTTGGAAAATAAAATCACACTTTAAGATCACATGTTCATGTTTAGTAATTCTTAGTAAAATAAAAAATGCATGATTTGCCAGGAATCCAAAGAACTTGCTTGCCAATTCAATGGAGAAAAATGACACCTCACTAATGTGTGTCTATAACAGGTATAGACTAAGCAAACCTGTCTCTTTGGATTTGTCCATCTCTTATAGTCACTTTGTGCTTGCTTACTGCTTCTGAAGTAATTATTTGTTGGTAGTGGAAAGATGTTGCCCAATGTTGAGACATTGACTATATAAATGGTCCATAAGAGACCCATACAATACAATTCTGTGCTTCAAACCAGGTACACATGCTGTTCAGCAATACAACAGTGAAAATGATGAACTGTCTTTTGCCGAAGGACTAATACACAGAAGAATGACCAGTAAATCAAGAAAAGGTCATCTGGGCTGAAAGAATGAGACCAAATCAGTAAAACAGCTGGCACTAACTCAGTGTCAGGTGCTGTAAAAAGGATTAGAAATCCTGCACCCTGTAATCTGTCAAAAAACATTAGACAGACAGAGCAAGCAGCTGTGACAGGTATGCAGCACACAGACAGAAAAGGAAACATTATAAGCATGCCAATGCTGTATTGTATTGTAAACTACCAAGTCTTAGAAACATACAGGGGAGCATTAAGAGAAGTCTTCTAAAAAGCTTTTTAAACAACTTTCATCCTCATCACAGCAGCAAGTATTTGTTCAGAACAATTTTTTGTTTTGTTTTTTTAAATCCTTCTGTAAGTATCTTTTGTGCTGGGAAGTGAATAGTCAAGAGACATCATTTCTCAGCAAATAGAAGAGCTGAGAAATAGAGATTAGAACAACTGGAGGAGCAAGAGGGGGGAGGGGAAATAGAAGTTAAAAAAATGGGGATGAATGAATGTAGGAGGCAGATGGAGAAGAGGAGACAGTACATTTTATACTTGTAAGCCACCTCAAGCTACTTGATGTTGGAGAGGTGGGGTAAAAATATTGTCATAAAATAAGGGTGAATGGAAGTGTAACAGGAGACTGAGTGAAAGGACTCAAGACAAAGAACTGCAGCTTTTCCAGTCAAGAGAAGTAGACAGTAGCAGGACTGTGCAATCCAAGACAGAATCACTGCAACCTCTACAGTCACCAGAGCCAGCCTTAGAATTGATGGGGCCCAGAGTGAAGATAAAATGTGGGGCATACACCTCAGAGCCTTATGTCTGGGGCCTCACTGGGAGTGGAGGCCCTGCGTCACTCCAGGTCTCCCTGTGGTAAAGCTGGTCTTGACAGTCAGTCACCACAGCAAAGTCCCTACAACTGCTTCTTTCTGCAGTTTCGCCCATGTCTTATCTGATGAACAGTGCTTGGTTGGTTAGAAAAAAGATGCCGGGGCTTGAGTCTGCTCTGTAAGTCCCACCCTTTCACCTCAGAAGCAGGGATTCAGAGAGGCTGGTGGAGATGACTTGCCAGGCTCCATGAATCCACCAGCCCCTATTCCTGCACCTACTTTTACCAACCTTTCCTAAAGGCCAGAGTAGCCTGCTTGACAGGGGCCAGGTTTGCAGGTGGGTGCTGTGACTGCCAATCAGCTGTTCAGCACAACTGGTCACTGCCAACCCTATCAGTGGAGAGACCGAGGCTGGTGCCTCTGCACCCAGCTGTGACATCATCTTGAAAGAGGTGCCGGGTCTAAGTCCTGCCAACCTCTGGCACAAATTAATCCTTGGAAGGCGCTATCCCAGTCAAACCCACACCTACCTCATACCTAATTTGCATACATTTACATGCATTTTATTGTTGTTGTTTTGATAGTTATTATTTATATGAAAATTTGTAATAGCTGAGTGTCTAACTTTGAGCTGGAAACAAAGGGTGTCTGTACAAGAGGCTCTATGTACACACAATGTTTGCATGTGCAGGACTGATGGTTCTAGGTACAACTCAGTCTGAGTTTATTAAAAAGTCAAAATCCTCAAAGGGATGCAGTGACTTTGGTTTTAAAGTTTTAGTTTTAAAGGTACTTGGAAAATCCAAGGTGGAGGCATTAACAATCCCTTTCAGCACACCAAGTAATCACCTCTCACCAACACACTCAAACCTACCTATCTCTTTTAGTTTTCAGCTCTGTCCTGCCATGGTGTTACCTTCCTTTGTTCTTCAATAACCCTCTGCTTATCACAAGCTTGTTAACGTGAGAAAAGGTCCCTCACACCCTCTTTCTACCAATGAATGAGTCAGAGTCTCCAATATGAATTTCAGCTTCATTTCCTCTCCTTTAAGCTAGCTCTTTCTCCAGCTGGATGAATGAGGTGTTAATGACCCCCGGCAAACCCAATCCCAAACCCTGCGAATCGTGTATGGATCCACGCGCAAGCCTCACCGATCCCTATTGCAGGCACATTGTGTGCCACGGAAACCGCACACATGCACGCACTCAGGATCTGTGGTGTTTGGGATCAGGCTCAGTGTCTTGTAAAACCAGTACAAACCAAACAATGCTTGGAACCTGGTACAAGGTAACAAAAAACATTAACATACTGAGCAAAAAGGCACTGTTTGGTACTTCTGGTAGCTCAGGCACAACATTTGCCCCCCCGCCCCAGGAAACCTCATTTATTCCACATCACTGTGCTGTGACAAAGCCATGAAATGAACATGAAATTAGAGCTGAAACGTGTAGCTGTTCTGCTACCTGCAGGTAATACCTGCATTTTCGAGTACTGTGTTGGGTACTCAATGGACTACTCGATTACTGATTGGGTTCCTAACTATCTAAAAAATCAGTCATTTCCAGTACCGATATTTCAATTTTCCGATTACCAATCAGTAAATTGGGACAGAAAACCAAAAAATCAGAACCGGAAGTTGACATTCTGGGATAATCTGAGACATCTGGTACTTGAATTGAGTAGAAATTGGGTACCAACTGGTACCCAATATTTTCAAGTCAATTAGGATATCAGAAATTCACTGGGTGCACCCTTTTTACAGGTACTTGTTTTAGCTCTAGTCAGGAATAACCTTATTTCCTTTATCATCAGGTGTACTTCTACACACTTGATTGTCTGACAAATGCAGTCAGGTGTGAATTACCAAGTGCTTCTCTCGAAATTGCTACATTTTAAGGGAAGGTGAGACTCATCACTGCAGAATCACAGGAGAACGTTTAAACTTTGCTATACTAATACATGTTACTGCTAGTTTTTTCTGTGCCAATATGTACTCTTTTTAATTGTTGCTTTGGACATTTTGGAGGATTATTATATTGTTCTATTGTTTGCATGGAAATAAAGTCCATTAATATTTTACCTATGAGCTTCTTGGATACAGTACCTGGGAGATGATTTTCTGTGCAGATGTTTTATTTCTGCATGCCTCCGATACCTATTTTAGCATTTTATTAGCATGCATTTTTTTTTTAAAAAAACTTATGTTTTTTTACTTATCTAAACTAACAGAAGTAGCCACACATGGAAAGAAGGAAATCTGCTGAACTGAACCTATATTTTACTTGTATAATATGTGAAAAGTATCTTCTTGGATGATTTTTTAATTGAAATTTGGAGAGAGAGGAAAGCAATCTGAAAAGAGGTGGAAGAGTCAATATGAAAGCAAATATATAATTATGGAAAACTTCATAATGCACCAACAGTTCATCCCCGTGGTTTGGAACATAAAACACATTCACAGAGGTTGACATATTAAAGCAATTTGGTTAGTCCCTCTTCACATTGCTTTTGGCTTGTTCCTCCTCAGATTTAATTGATTTCAAGGTGAGAACATACCACTATGATCACCTAGCTTTGGCCTTCTAAGTAACAGACACAATGGAATTTCACTGAATAATTCCTGCAAAGATAATTTTTCTCTGCTATACAAACACATTATATATTTTTATATAATATGCTTTTATATAAATATATTCATATTTCTATATTCAAACAATAACTTGAAGCTGAACTATCACATCTCTGAGGCCAGCTGTATTAATGAACTACAATGCTAATGATTGAGTGGAACATTGGGCGCTTTTAGACAAGCACCTCCCCACCCACTATACATTTTGCAGGGCACCCATAGGACACCACTGCAGCCCTACAACATGTATAGTGGGTGGGAAGGTGCTTATCTAAAAGCACCCATCTAATGTTATGAAAACAGTAAACATTCAAAGATTACCTACAATAAGTATAAAAACTACCAACCTAAAGGCTAAAGAGATTCCTGGAAATGCTGTTTCTGTTTTTATAGATAAATTGGCCTTAATGGATATGCTAGAAATATGCTCTGGTGAAACCCATTTGGGGCAAACAAAGCAATCAGGTCAATATTATTACTGTAAACAGTTTCTAAACCAGAGGAAAAAGCATGGCCTAACTGACTGGGAAACAGGAACTCTAGCACTATACTAACACCAACTCTCTATGTAGCCCAATATAAGATCTAAACTCTGTCCCTCAAGACTGTCATTGGCAAAATGGGGATAATACCTTCTATAGAGACAACACAATTTGCCAGCACAAAGTGGCATCACAGACACCACGGTATTGCCCAGTATTTAGCATCTAAGTACATAAGTAGTAACATACTGGGGCAGACCAATAGTCCATTTATCCCTGTATCCAAGACTGGCCAGTTTCATTTGCTTCAAAGAAGTGCACAACACAACAGTTCATAATGAAACTATACATTTCTTGCTATTCACTTCCAGTCTCCAGCGGTCTGAGGTCTTGGCCTCTGACCAGCTTGACCAATAACCATGAATGGACTTTTATGAACTTATCCAGTTCTCTTTTTAACCCAGTTATGCTTTTAGCTTTCACAACATGCATTATAAAGTACTAAATTATTAATGCCAATAAGCATTCCATTTCCTGATGAACTCACATGAAGTTTTTGAAGAGTAAATAATGCTTGTAAAGCTCTTTGAAAGTGAAGAGTGTTCAGTATTACTATTTTGTTCTCTATGCAATACATTTTAAATTCAGCCCAAACAGCATGACCAAACCACGTAATGGGAGCCAATGAGGATGAAGACAGTGCGCTAGACAGAGTGTTGCTGGCTTCTTTTAAATGCCTGTATCCTTTGTACTGGATTTCTAAGGGATGAAAAACAGGGCCTTGAGGAGTACGTACGTACATGAAAATGGAAACAGTTCATTGCTTTCAACCCATCCCATTTCAGATTCTGCTGACAACCTATACAAGATGAAGGACTGAATCATAAGAAAGAAGCAGCATAAGAGAGATTTAACAATGCAGCATGTCTGATTTACTTCTGGATAAAAGGCCATAATTTATGAACAGACTACTGAGATGCACATTTCCTTACAACTGGCCACTACGATGAAAGTTGTAGGTTACAGTAAATAGCTACTCTATATAAAATGTCTGGATAAATAAAAATGGCACTGGAAAGTCTTTCTAGCATACTGTACTTCCAACTAAAAGGCAAAGGCTGCAAAAATATGTTTCCACACTATTTAACAGGCAACATAGTAGTCCATAAGTTAGAGAGTTTTCTGCTAACAGCAACTGAAATCTATGCGAAGCAGTTTGGAGAAGATTAAGGAGTTTGTGTGCTTAACAAATAACTGTGTTGTGTGCTGTTAAAAATAAATAATCCACATCCCAGGTATCTAGCAATATATAGACTTCTGCTTTTCCAGAACGAAGACAGATTACAATATCAAAAAAAGTCTCTGCACCTCCTTTTGATCCGCAGACACCCAGCTAGTAATACGGGCTAAAAACATGCAACTCCTTACTACTGAGTCCTACTGAAGTCAAGATTGTGACTTCCATCATGTTTCTGTCTGCTAAACTGCATTAAAGATACTTCCGTTATTTTTAGCTACTTTACTCCTATGCATTTCCTCTAAAATGCATAGGTGTACGCTAGATCTCTCAGCCGCTTTTGATACAGTGGACCATGGGCTGCTGTTGAGACAATTGCAAGCCCTGGGGGGTCTGGACGGAACTGTCCTTGGATGGTTCTATTTTATTACTTTGTAAAGTGCCAGGTACACTGCTGGCGCTATATAAATGTTTGATAATAATAATAATAATAATAATAACTGTCCTTGGATGGTTCTGATCATTCCTCTCAGGGAGAAGCCAGCAGGTTGTCCTGGGGGCTGAGTCTTCCAGCCCCAGGACCCTGGATTGTGGCGTTCTGCAAGGTTCCATTCTGTCTCCGTTATTATTTAATGTATATATGCAACCCTTGGGGGGGGGCCCTGAGAGGGTTTGGCGTTCATTGCCATCAATATGCTGATGACACCCAGCTTTACTTCTCTTTTTCAACCAACCCAGGTCCTGCCGTCTTGGTGCTGTCCCAATGCTTTGATGTCGTGGCAGATTGGTTACGGCAGAGCAGACTGAAGCTAAATCCTGATAAGTCGGAGATGATGGCAGTGGGTAGGGTGAGGAAAGTGGCGGCTCCCCTCGTAGAGGGGGTTCGCCCCCCCCCTTCCTGTAGCCCAGCAGGTTCAGAGTCTGGGAGTGTTATTGGATTCAGACCTCCACCTAGATCAGCAGATGGAGATGGTGGCTAAGACTGCCTTCCGCCAGCTGTATCTGGTGCAGAGGCTGCATCCATATATTTCCAGACCCGACCTGGCCACCCTCATCCATGCCTTCATCACCTCAAGGCTGGACTACTGCAACGCGCTCCATGTGGGGATTCCCATGATGCTGGTTCAGAGGCTGCAGCTGTTGCAGAATGCGGTGGGTCATCTCCTGATGGGGACGAGCCAATGGGAGCATATAACACCTGTGCTCCGTGCGCTGCACTGGCTGCCTATAGTGTACCGAGCCAGATTCAAGGTATTGGTCTTGGCCCTTCATACCTCAGGGACCGCCTCACCTTCCGTGCCCCAGAGCGGCCCCTTTGGTCTACCGGGGGCGCCTTCTTGGATGTCCCCCACATAAAGGGGGGGCCACGATGGAGAGGGCATTATCGGTGGCTGGGCCGCGAGTATGGAACTCCCTCCCAGAGGAAGCCCGTCTGGCCCCAAGTCTGCCTGCCTTCCACTGGGCCTGCAAAACGTGACTGTTTTCCCAGGCCTTCTGAGGAGGGGGGGTGGGATAAAAGTTTGAGGGGGGTGTTTTTAGGTTTTTAAAAAATATTTAAATATTTTGTTTTACGGTTATTTTAACTTATTGTTATTTTTGTGTGTTGTAAGCTGCCCCGAGATGCCATGGGCATGAGGGGGGCGGCTAATAAATGTAAATAAATAAATAAACAATTGCTGTTATGCGAGGACAAAAGGAAGAAGATATGCTTATAAAGAAGAGGTGTTAATGGCACAACCTCTATTAAGTTGTCATCCCGATTAAGGTTTAAAAACTTCTGGCATGCCCTGGCCGCTTTTAGACAATCGGTGCACGCTCACGCCAAAAAAAATGACACAGCGCTGAAAAGTGCTGCAGGCTATGTTTAGACGCTCCTGCACGCGTGTCATTGCCAGTTGCACATTACTGTACAGACACAAATTAAATACCTTGATATTGAGATATTTAATCTGAGGCCTTAAAGCAATGCACAAGTGGCAATAAGGCACATATTATCTCTTCTAAACCACGCCCCCAGCACTTCTACAAGACGTGTGATTTTTGGGGGGGGGTGAGCACGCACCTATCATCTAAAAGCAGCCTAAGAGTTGATCAAATGCTACAAAGCAAATAAACACAATCAACTAATACGTGCAAGTCACACTGACTTCGCAATGGTGGTTTGATTTGCCTACATTCTCGCTCTTTTAAATTAGTACCACATTTTAAACAAACGTTGGTGATGCACTTATGCCCAGCTGTGCTAGGGGCAACAAAAAGAGAGGAGGGGGGAGAGAGAGAAAAAACAATCCAGGTCCTACTGAGTTTAAAATCTCCAGTACTCTCAGTAAGCTTTTTCCTACCAATATGCAAAGCTAGATGTGCCAGGCTGACTTTTCCCATGGTAGGATTTCAAAAGAGATCATAAACATGAGCCCTCTCTAATTTTGCAGCCACAGGGATGAGGTATGTTGACTGCATTTGGACTACAGCAGGAGCTAGAAATTCCTGAGATGAAAAAGATATTAGGCTACAGAAAAATAAGGTCTATCTATGCCAGGGTGGCAGGCTATGGCTTTGGAATCACATATGGTTCTTGGGCTGTTGAAGAGTAGCTGTTAGTAAGAGCCAGGCCTAGGTCACAATCCAACTTATTGGTCCTGTGTCTTACCTCATTGCACCCAAGTCTCTGCAGTCTGGACCACAGCTGCTCCTCAGACTCTCAGCAGCCATGATCACAGAGCAATGCTTCCACCAGCCAATCACTAAGTTTGAGAGGCTCAGACCCTGGAAGATGAGTTAAAGGGGCATACACACATGTCATCTGGCTCTCAGCCACATGAAGATCATGGTATGCAGTTCTGGAGATTGGGAACTTTGTCCACCTCTGATCTATGCATATACATTCTGTAGCAGAATTTTCTATGAGAGATGAGATTGAGGCTCCATGTAACCCCCTTGAGATGTCCCATTAATATGCTGATCTATTTTACCCTAAAATAGATTACGTAAGGTCAGCTTCGTGTTGATTCAGAATTGCCATTTGCATCATGGAACACACAATGAAGTCTCAATGTAGCTCAGAAAGAGCAGAATTTGGTTATAACAGAGTTCCCAATCTTTTATTCTATGCCAAAGGGGAGAGAATTCCACTACTTGCATTACAAGTTCCACAGACTATACTTATTCCATTTTTATATAGTGAATGTGATGTTGCAGAATCCCGCTATAGAGATTTATGGAAAATGTTTATGCTTGAAGTAGCTAAAGAAAATCTTTTAATGTACAAAAGAGGATCTGCACGAACTAAGAGTTAAGTTGCAAGCTAAAAGCTGTTCTTTAAAAGTTCTGTGTTTTGTCAAAATAACACCAATAGAACTACTAAAAACCTGGAAGACGGGGTCTATTTCCCCACCTTGCTCTAGCTAGGAAACATTCTGCAATTAAAACATAGAACAATTGCTCCTGGGATAATATTTTTTATTTTGTAAAAAGAGATGGGAAAATTTAAGATTGAGATACTCACTGTCAGAAAGACTTGCTGGACAGGACATGAGAGATGAATTTCCAAGGAAAAAAAGTTATATATTCTTGAATAAATGATGGTGTCCATAGAGAAAGTGTGGCAATTATAAATAAATAATAATAATAATAATAATAATAATAATAATATCAAAGACAGCACCACATTCACTAGTAGAATGGAACTGAATTAAATAAAGAATCATCATCACAGGATTTGCCACCAGATGGCAGATGCTCTAGTCTGTTGTACAATCATGTATTATGCACCAACAAATGAATATAAGCAGGAAAGTAAAGATAAATTTTATGTTCAGCTACAATACATAATGCCAGGTACCCAGGCCAGGTATGATAAAGTTAGTTATGGATGAACTGAATGCCAAAGTAGAGAAAGAAAATCAAGGCTTAGAATACATTGTAGGGGCAGAATGTCCATGTAATAGAAATGGGAATGGTGAACAACACATCCTGTCTGTTCTGCCTAGTCAACATTCCGTGTATTGGTGAAACTCTCATCAGACAGAATACATAAAGGTACATGGAAAAGTAATGACCACTGCGTAATTGATCAGGTTGATCATATTACTGTAAATAAAATGTGGTAAAGTTCCTTACAAGATGTACAAGCAAAGAGAGGTGCCAAAAACTACAGCAACCATCACCTAGCTATAATAAAGTCTGCCAAGCATACTGAAATAGTCAATAAGATAGACAGATGGAAGTACAAAAATATAGACAACGTACACATAGTGAACATACAAAATAAATTAGAAGCAACTGAAGAAACAGAAAGGTCATATGAGAAAGAATGGAAAGTCTTTCAAAGTAATGCTCAAAATACAGCAGAAGAAATCATTGTACATGCAAAGCAGGAGTGGAAAGAGTGGATTAGTGAGGACATGGAGTTAGTTGATGAACGAGCAAGAGCAAAGAGAGATATGTTAGCTGATCCTACAAACAAGGAAATGACAACCATGTAGATTTGAACAGAAAAGAAAAAGCAAGCACTAGAAAGGATAAGCAAAGAGGAGAGATGGTAAATGGATGAGATTGAAACTGCTGCTAAAATAACAATGCAAATTATAAAGCAGTGGGTACCACTCTATAATTAAAGTCAGCTTGGATATTTCTGTTTTACACATGAATATTCTATTGCTTTTAAAATTAGCACTGTTTATCCTATTTGTCTGAATTTTGGCAGAGAGGATCACGTGTGTGAGGAGTACAATCTTTCCAAACATTATGCAAATCAGACAAAAAACATAAACGTTAAAATTGTTTGAAAACAGGAGTAAGAATTGCTTTTACTTCCGGGTTTCAGACTCTTTTTTTATTGGGTTGGAAGTATACTTTAGGAAAACTTTGCTGATATGTATTCCTGTTACGTAATTCACGGGTGCAGTCTTGCATGTTCCTTTCTTTGAATTTTCAAAATCTGTCTGCTTGTTTAAAAGTTGTAAATTAATTAATTACCCATATTAGTAAATGGGAGAGTTCATAATCCCTCTCACTAGCCTCCTCCATCAACCTCCACCTTTTGACCAACTCCCTCCACCCATGCTAGCGGCCATTCACTTGACCTCATCTGCTCTAGGAACTGCTCTGTCTCTGATCTCTCCTTGGATCCTCATCCCATCTCTGACCACTTCCTTGCCTCTTTCAGTGTCTCCCACTGCCCCCCTCCTCTTCCCCATCTCCATGCCCCTTCCGTGACTTGCAGGCCATTAACCCCCTTGACTTTGCCTCCTCTCTCTCCCCCCCCCTTCTCCACTCAGTCTCCTCCTCCTCCTCCCCTGACTGCAGTCTCTGCTTTCAATGCCTCTCTCTCCTCCACCCGTAACTCCCTTGCCCTCACTTTCCTCCCACCCTGCCCACTCCCATAACCCCCATCCTTGGCTCACCTCCAGTATCCGCCACCTCCGCTCTTGCACCAGTGCTGCTGAACACCTCTGGTGCAAATCCCACTCTCATGCTGACTTCCTTCACTTCCAATTCTCTCTCTCCTCCCTTACTTCTGCTATCTCCTTCGCTAAACAGCATTATTATGCCTCCCACACTGAGACCTCTTCTCAGGACCCTCGCTGCCTGTTCTCCACCTTTGACTCCCTCCTCAAGCCCCCCTGTCCTCCTCCTCCATCTTCTCTTTCTGCTCAGGATCTTGCTTCCTTCTTCACCTCCAAGATAAATAAGATCTGCCTCAACATCGCTTCCCACTACTCTCCTCTACCTACTTCCTCCCCTCTCCCTCCTCCCCTCCTTCCCTCCCACCTCCCTTGAGAAAATCTCCTCCCTGCACTCCTCCTCCAAACCTTCCACTTGCCCCCTTGCCCCTTCTGCCTCCTGACCTCCATTGCTTCCACTGTCACCCCTTCCCTCCTGTATATCATCAACCTCTCCCTCTCTACTGGCTCCTTCCCCTCCGCCTTCAAGCACGCCACTGTCTCTCCTATCCTCAAAAAGTCCACTCTTGACCCCTGTGACCCTTCTAGCTACCACATCCCGTCTCACTCCTTCCTTCCTTTTGCTTCCAAGCTGCTTGAACGTGTTGTCTACTCCCGCTGCCTCGACTTCCTCTCCACTAACTCCTCCCTTGACCCCCCTCCAATCTGACTTTCGCCCTCTTCACTCTACTGAAACCGCTCTTGCTAAGTTTATTAATTATTTATTATATTATTAATTATTATTATTATTATAAGCATTTGTATAGCACCAGCTGTGTACCAGTGCTTTACATAACAATAAGATAGATGTGGTCCCTGCCTACAGCTTACAATCTAATAGACATGGAGCTGGGAGACAAGGAGAGGGGACATAGGGAGAGACAAGGGATAAATAACATTCAAGCAGATGCAAAGTCGCAGGTGCATGTGCTTGGCTTGGTTGCAGTTAGGCAGGAGTCAGCGGGGAGGGCAGACAGTAAAATTGAAAGGAAAGTTCTAACAGGCCTTGGGAAAGGTGGCGAGGAAGAGGTGGGTTTTGAGGAGGTATTTGAAGGTGCGGAGGGAGGGGGTAAGGCAGATGTGGGCAGGGAAGGAGTTCCAGGCATGGGGGGCAGCAAGGGAGAAGGGACAAAGGCGGTTAGGGGAGCAGGGGAGACAAGGGAGAATGAGGGAGGGGGCCGAGGAGTTGCTGAGAGTGCATGCAGGAGTGTTTAAGGAGATAAGGACTGAGAGGTAAGGTGGAGCCAGGCTGTGAAGGGCTTTGTAAGTAAATACCAGGAGTTTGTGAAGGATGCATTGGGGGAGGGGGAGACAGTGAAGTGAGGAGAGGAGAGGCTGCATGTGGTCGAAGCAACGGGCCGAGTGGATGATCCTAGCAGCGGCATTTTGGATGGATATAAGGGGGGACAGATGAGAGTGGGAAAGGCCAGCAAGGAGGAGGTTGCAGTAGTCAAGGTGGGAGATGACCATAGCATGAACAAGGGTTTTGGCTGAGGAGACAGAGAGAAAAGGGCGAATCTGTGCAATGTTATAGAGGGCAAAACGACAGGATGTGGCAGCAGAGTCGATGTAGGGTTTAAAGGAGAGGTGAGTATCAAAGACAAAGTCCAAGCTACGAGCTTCGGGAACAGCATGGATGGTGACACCATCAATAAGGATGGATAGAGAAGAGTGGGAGGAAGGGAAGGGAGGAAAGATAAGGAGTTCAGTCTTAGCCATGTTGAGCTTGAGTTGACATTGGGACATCCAGGCGGAGTTGTCAGAGAGACAGTTGATGAGGCGAGCTTGGACAGAAGGGGAAAGAGAGGGGATGGAAAGATAGAGTTGAGTGTCATCAGCCTAAAGTTGATATTGGAAGCTGTGGGAGGCAATGATGTTGCCCAGGGACAGGGTGTAGATAGAGAAGAGGAGAGGGCCCAGGACAGAGCCTTGGGGAACCCCTACCGAGAGAGGGAGGGAGGAGGAGGTGGAATTGGGAAGAGACACATTGAAGGAGAAGTCAGAGAGGTAGGAAGAGAAC
>QEPC01005937.1:614635-631720 GCA_003113815.1 Sphenodon punctatus
CAATGTGTCTCTTGCCAACTCCACCACCTCCTCCCTTCCACTCTCGTTTGGTGTTCCTCAAGACTCTGTCCTTGGACCTCTCCTCTTCTCTATCTTTACCCTGTCCCTAGGCAAACTCATTGCCTCTCGTGGCTTCAAATATCACCTCTACGCTGATGACACTCAACTCTATCTCTCTACTCCCTCTCTCTGTCTCCATCTATTCAAGCTCGCCTCACCAGCTGTCTCTTTGACATCTCTACCTGGATGTCTCAACATCAACTCAAACTCAACATGGCTAAAACTGAACTCCTTATCTTCCCCCCTCATTCTTCCTCTCCCTCTTCCCTGTCGATCCTCATCGATGGGGTCACCATCCTTCCCATTCCCCAAGTCCATAGCTTAGGCTTCATCTTTGACTCACCCCTTTCTTTTAAACCCTACATCGACTCAGTTACCAAATCCTGTCACTTCTACCTCCATAACATTGCTATGATTTTCTCTCTGTCTCCTCTGCCAAAACCCTTGTTCACGCCTAGTCATCTCTCGCCTCGATTACTGCAACATCCTTCTCACTAGCCTCTCCTGCTCTTACATTTCTCCCCTTATCTCCTTCCAAAACTCTGCTGCCAGGGTCATCCACCTCACCCGTTGTTTCAACCACATGCAGCCCCTCCTCTCCTCTCTTTACTGGCTCCCCCTTCCTGAACAAATCCTGCACAAGCTCCTAGTCTTCACCTATAAAGATCTTCACAACCTTGCTCCCCCTACCTCTCTGCTCTAATTTCCCTCCGTACTCCAGTCTGTGAGCTCCGTTCCTCCTCTGTCCCCTCTCTCGCCCTCCCATGCCTCCCCTGCTCCCCTAACCACCTTTGTTCCTTCTCCCTAGCTGCCCCCCATGCCTGGAACTCCCTCTCTGCCCACATTTGCATCAACCTCTCCCTTCGTACCTTCAAATCCCTCCTCATGACCCACCTCTTCGGCTTTGCCCTCCCTGACTCCTCACTCCCCTCACCTAACTCCTGCTGATACCTTCCATTCAGTAAAATCTGTTACCTGAGGTCTGTGTACTCATATCCTCACCACACAGGCCAGCCAACCATCATTCTTGATGTAACCAAGCCAAGCACATGCACCTGGGACCTTGCATCTTCATGAATGTTACATTCCTTGTCTCTCCTTCTGTTCCCCTTCCTTCGTCTCCCCCCGAGACCCACCAGTCTTTCAGATTGTAAGCCTGAGTGCAGGGACCATGTCTATTCCATTGCTTTGTAAAGTTCCAGGTACATTGTTAGTGCTATATAAATGCTTGCTAATAAAATAAATAAAATAAAAATAATAATAATGTATTTATGGATGTATGGATGTATCTTTGGGTGACTACCACGCATGGCCACCCATTAACCATGCATCCAACTGCTCATTTGAAGGAGGTGCATGGGGATGCATGCTCCCATGACCCACAGAGCACCCACTCATGTCCACTCATGGGGCCCTATTGGAAATCTGGAGGGTGCTGTGTGGGACAAGCCAAATAATTGCATGGGGACAGGTGTCCACGCATCCCATGCCTGTATGAACCAAGACACCCACCCACACCAGCAGCCAGCTACCTCCCCGGTCCCGCCCACAGCCCTGCTGGGAGTTCTCTGGGGGGCTCTTAAAGTACCGCATGAGAAATACACCATGTTAGCTCAGAGCACAATAAACCCCTATTGCGATGTAAGAAGGAAGAGCCAATACCATGGAGGATAGCAGCTCAGACAGCAGCTTCCTACACACACACACCCCACTCCCCTAGTATGCAGCTCCATTCTTGACCAGGACTGCCAGCAGCTCCCCCAGTCATGGGCAGGAAGGGGTTACTGGCTGCTATGACTTCATGTTTCCATGGTGTCTGTGGTGTGTGCCATGGCAGGGTGTGAGCAGTTGGGCGGGGTTCAGATGGAGGTGTTGCCAGGGAGCGGGAACAGCAGTCTATATAAGTTGTTTGCAGGGCTGGTCCGTGGTAGCGGGGCTGCCTGCAAGGGCATGGTGGCCACCCATTAGAATCCCTCCCCACTCACTCCATACGCATGACTGCTCAGCAGCTGTGCTATTCAGCGGTCACGGTCATCACCACCCTTCAAGTCTTGCACATTTAAAAAACAGCCTTTCATGCCAAGGTTCAGCCAGAAGTGAATTTAAAATGACAAGATCCACCCAAATGGGAGATTGGTAATGGAAGCACTACAGCACCATTATTGACAGCAGCGCTGCTGTGTGACAGCTTAAAAAAACTAGACTTCACTGATCACCAAAGGATTTTCACATGTATCTTCACTTGGATCAGCATGTTCCTATCACCTACCAGTGGTAGCTGTCACATATGAAAACACTCAGAAAGGACTCTAAAAATACTCCATGATGATAAGTTAATTATACATCCTTCCTTGACAAAATTAGCAATAATGGGTGGACTTTGTCAGTGACTCAGATAACTGCCATTCTCCCAACTATATATGTTTTGACAGTTCTAAATGTTCATTGATTTTTTTTCCCTTTTTTGTTGTTGTTGCTGCTGATTATAAAAGAGAGAGAGAGAGAGAGAGAGAGAGAGACCATGATGAGGTTGTGTGAAAATAACAGCTTTTTTTTCTCTCTCCATATTCATGAAAAGTAATTAATTATTCCCAAGCAATGTATTACTTTATTTCTATGCCAGGCTCCCAGACTGCTAGATGCCCAGAAGACCAGGGAACATTCCAGTAAGCTAAAATTGGGGGCGACAAGGTCAGTTGCGGCTGGTCGGTTCTAAGGCTGGTGAGGCCAACCAAAGGCAGGGCCAACCAGAATTTTGATATTGGTATGAAATACCAATGAATAAAAAACCTACACTGATACAGATCTTGGACTCAAGGATAGTTTATTAAACTGTAAACAAACACACCCTCAAACCACAACCAAACCTAACCCATTCCACAAGTCAGGGTGAGGGAGGGGGGTCATGCAGAGTTTGTGAGAGGATCATTAGAAGCAGCAGCAGTGCACCCAACCAAACTCATAACGTGACTCTCGCAGAAAGACTCGCCAAAGCCAATGGGAAATGCATGGACAAAAAAAACACCAAATCATGGTGATAAAACCATAAATCATACCAGCACACAAGTCAGTACCAGCATGTGGCACTCAGAACAGAAAAGCTCACACCATGGGAAATACGGGGGGCGGGGGGGAACCCATAAAGAAATCATAAATCATTATTACCATCACATATATTATGCAAGTTGCAGAAGACTTTTCACAGGCCAGAGGTGATGAAGGGAAGCCATGCAAAGTTTGGAAGAGAACCACCACTGGAAGCAGCAGCAGTGGTACTCACAGAACAGAAATACACACCAAGATGCAGAAAGAAACCCACAAAACAGCCCAGACAATTTAAACATTTAAAGTCCCAAACAAAATATATTTTTTAAAAATCAACCTTTTTGTAATTGGCAAAGCCCAAGAAAAATGAACCAGGAATAGCCCCTTCTTACCCTGCAGATTAAATCCCAAACCCTAGATTTCTCCACAAAACAATTTCTCTAGAAATTAGAGCAGTATTGGGCAGACTGTTCCAAGTAGCTCAAGTTCACGGCAGGCCAAAGAAACTTCCTCCAGAAAATACTTTTATCAGGCAGATGGTGTAAGAACTGTGATATCTCCATACTTCACCGTTACATTCCCAAAACTGTAAGGGTACTCAGTGGGGCATTTAAGCCAAAAATAAAACCTGCTTTCCATTGCCACCACTTATGCTGTGCCCACAGTGTTTAAATTCTAGCAAGAGGCATACAAACCTCAGTATCACTAGTGATATATATCATTTACAGTAATATCAAAATATTTTGAACAATCTTTTCCCTAAGAGAGAGGCTGCTTGCCCACGTTACCTCAGGCAGCAAATTTCCCGGTTGGGAATCTGCCAGCTGGGAATAAAATTGAGGCCTTTTACCTCAATTTATTTGAGGCCTTAACAGAAAGTGAAGTCCAAGAGTTACTTTAATCAGAGGCCACAAGAACAACAATTCTGCTGTGTTTATGATCCAAAGAACTCTAGATTTGAAAGCTGTAGAAGAAAGAGATATACTATGGATGTTTATCCGTGATAAGAGATACTGCTGAGAGATGCTGGTAGTTTAGTTATTAACCTCCTCATATTAACATATATGGAGATATATATTATGTAATTTTAGCTCACACTTAAGTTTGCAGGCAATATATATTAGAACAGGAGTGTTTCAAAGGTTTTTTTTTTAAATGAGACATCCACCCATGGCCCCCAGTATTCACGCATCTAACTGCTCGTGTGACGGTGATGCATGGGGAGGCACACTTCTGGGACGCATGCAGAGGCCACTCATGGCTACGCACGGAGTACTCCTAAAAAATTTGGAGTGCCAGGGTGGCCACCTCTGTGGACAGGGTCGCCATGTTGGGAAGCCATTCATATGAAGCACTCCCCATGCGTGTTGCATACCTGGGTGCCCCGCAGCCATGCCACTCGGCATCCACAGACACCCTTCCCCCCACAGTGCTCCTTTAAAAGCATCTAAAGTCACAGCTTATTTCATTTGAATATTCACTGAGTTTGCGGTCACTACATTAATTTTATTTATTTTATTCAAATTTATTTGCTGCCCTTATCATTTCTATAGTGCTAGTAGGCTTACGCACTTTACAATCACATATTTTCAGAGACAGGTCCCTGCCTAGAGGGCTTACAATCTAATATGGACAAGGGTGAGGAGAACACAGGGACAGACAGACACACATTCCCATTTTACAGTTGGGGGACTGAGAGATTGTGACTTGCCCAAGGCCACCCAGTCACTTCATGGCTAGGGCAGGATTTGAATCTGGTGGCTTCCCAGGTGGCTCTACTTGTTCAGAAACTGAACAAGTAGCATTAAACAAAGAATAAATTTGAAGAAAGCAAAATATAACTCACCAAAAACTATTTCATGAGCCCCAAACATTTTGATCTAACCATTTTCCCTGTAATCAAAACTGTTATAGAGCTGTTACCAGGCAATTTGACAAAGGATTAAACAGAAACCAACATTAAACAACGCATTTTTTTATTTGTTTATTTTATCTAATATTCATCCAGCTCAAAATAAGTTAAAGAAAATCATAATCTTCTTATGAAAAGTTCACAATTTACCAGAGTCAAACTAAGTTCTCTGCCGCCAGGGTAAAACTGGTGAATGTTTTAAGAGCACGAAACACAACAAGAAGCAACAAAGTAACAGCTTCCTGGGCCAGCACAATTCACTTCTGGATGTCTGTGAACCTAGGAAGAGGAACACACACCCAAGGCAGTTCAAAGATATGCGCATTGTTTCAGGGCATCCGTCATGAAGCTGTGAGGAAAAAAAATTAAAGTCATTTGCACAAGTGGAACCTTCCAACTGCATTCCATTGGGGTGAATTCCACCTCATGCACGAGCAGGTAGATTGGTACATGTGAGTGCCACTTAGATTTGGTCCTAAGACTAGAACTCACAATTATCAAGTATGTTCTAACTTGACCCAGGCCGGGGCTTTCTAGATGGTCTCTTTGATGTAGGTTAGTGTATACAGGAATGTGAGTTTATACAGAAAGGACAAGGAATTTAGTGAAGAGAAATGTATAATACTTCTCATTGACTAAACATGTTGGACATATTGGTGCTAACGTAATTATGAATGGTAAGCTGTATAACATGAGTTAGCTTTAAGGATATGGGTATTTTCAAAAGTGATGCTACCATGCTTAGTCATACTTTACCAGAGTTAACCACACCCCAGGGTCACAACCACCGTCACTTCTGTTCAGCGGCCACCAGATGTTCAAGCTTTGCCCTGAACTGTGGTAGCAGTTACCGCCGGTTGCTATCTTGGAAAATCGTGAGGAACAGCAGGTGGTAAGCACTACCACAGTTCGGGCCAAAGTATGGTAAGACACACCGTCATGTCTGTTCTGGGTACTGGCCTACCCCGGGGCGGGGTGGTGGCTGTTACCCCAGATTGGGTCTAAGCATGGTGGCGTCACTTCTTCCCCTATGTCTCAGAGCACAGTCCTCTGTCACTAGAGTCAATGACAAAACTCTCATTGACTTTAATGCCAAAGCATTGTTCTGTCAATCTCTACAAGTGTCTGGTATGCTAAAGGGTATAAAGAGATAAATTATGCCAAAAAACAAGTGGAAATAAGACATTATAATAACCATACAACTTGAGGGTAATTCTGCTGCTCTAAAAATTGGTACTTTAATGTTTTGGAAAATGAATTTGCCCTACTTATATGATTTTATTGATTCCATTTACAGTTCAGACTCTTCACTAGGCAGACATAGTGTAAAAACACACGTTCAGACGGCGAGACCAAAATCCTGGGCAACATGCCATCCCGCTGGCCGCACAGCCTGGGAATGACCAGCAGCACAACAAACATTCAGGCAGGCAGGCCTGACTATGCTGTAATCCCAGCGCCCGCCCCCTCACCATGATGGGCAGCCATGGAGGCCAGTGAGAGACAGCTATGGTGGGATAGGAAAGCCACAGCCGCACAGACGTGCTCACCCACTCTGGCCTGCTTTGGCTCATTTGTGCAGGCCTTAACCCAAGCTGTGACCTCAGAGGTTTTCTGGAGGTCACAGCCTGGGCTAGCCAACAACACTGCCTGAGGCAATCCTTGGCCGACATCTGGCAATGCGTGTTTACACAAGCCTCCAGGTCTCAGGCCAAAGCAGGAACAAATCACATCCATCTTTACCCATACATTGCTTTTTTTAATCTGGGTCATTTTATAAGCCCTGCTATAATCAATTCAACACTACTCTGTCTGAACATCTATAACAGATATGTGTACATTAAAGGGGCTGTCCATTCCCAATTAGATCTGCAATGTGAAAGTGAAGTGAAAGAGCTGAATTGTTCACAATTTATGGTCAATAAACTATGGTAATTATACTGTCAGGGCTTTGTGTTGGAAAACGGATTCTATTAAAAATGATACAGCCTCCTTTCCTTTCCTTTCCTTTCCTTATCTGTGAAGGCAATCAAAGACACCATATAACCACTGATAGGGCAATTCATTATCTGTGCATGAAGGAAAGTAGACACAAGACATCTGAACTCATTCCACCTATAAATTGTTTTTTTGCTAACAGAATAGGCTTTACTATGTAGCAAAGGAATTAGATTCCCTTTGCAAGCAGGTTTTGCCAATTAAACACAATTTTTTTTCTGTACACATATATAAGTAGTCCAACTTTACAGATAAGTAAAAAGTTTGTGCCTGGCACTGATTTAGTGCCTCTATGAGAATTTTCATCAACCATGGTATTCCCTAATTTATTCCAATAAATGTCTCTACAAGCTTCAAATTCACTCAATTACTTGCATGTTTTACCTCCACCTATTAGAATTCCTGCCAAATTCCAAATTAATTTAATCCAACATTGTTAGGCTCCACAGCAGAACAATAGCTGAATACTGTCTAAATGCTAATCTCTTGTTTGTTCAAACACTTCATATAGCTTCCACCTCTCCAGAGTCTGACATTTTAATAAACCCTTAAAATACTAATACTAATGTAGATGTTTTGCCACATTTCACCATTTGTCTACAAAGATAAATTAAACAACTTTTATGCCTCTAGCTCTTAAAAAATAATAATGAATGAGGTAAATAGCATTGTTTCCAGGGGAAAAGATTTGCATGGGGAGAAAACAGTGAAGGGCAAGAATGAGTAAAATTCTTTGGTGATATTGGAGGATTCTGGCAAGCTTATTTTTGTAGATATTTGCTTCCTTACAATTACAACTTGAGCAATAGCATAGGGCAGCAAATCAGAATTTCCTTTATTTCTTGTGGTTGTATGTTGCTGTGGGACAAGTTTCTCATTTAGCTTTCTTACCATTACAGGGCTTCTCCCATAGACAGACATTGTTTTATGAGACTGCAGCTGCTGGGGATACTTCCCCTTATACCTTTGTCAGACTCTGCCTAGGAGGAAAAGGTTCCTATACATCTGTTGAAGGAGATGTCTCATCTACCAGTGACTACCAAAGGCCTGTCAAAAACAGCTTGTTGAGTACTTCAAGAACTGAATTACAAGTCAGGCCTCCACTGCAACACCTTGGAAAGTTGTACCTAGTCAGGACTGCTCATGTGGCACTTGTGCGTCTGCAACACACAGGATGATCAGAGCCAGTATTTCATTTGGATAAAATGAATTGCTGAAGCTCAAAGCCTTTCCCAGAATCCCTGCCCACAAGCTTGTCAGAGCAGGGAACTGAACCCTAGTCTCTAGCTAGCAACAGACCACCCGGTCTGTCTACAGTTGAATAATGTAAGATGAGCTGTTGAGATTTCATCTATATGATAACCGGTGCAAGAAAGCCATTAACAAAAGCCAAATAAACCATCCAGGTTTTTCTAGCTTGTGTTTTCAAGTCTGAACTGATCAAGATCAGCCTTTTCCTGGGCTTTCACATTTCAGGGTATGCACTCCCCTGCTGGGAACATTTCCTGGGACTACACCCTCCCTTAAATTTAATTGCTGGGGCTGAGTGTTGCCAACCCCCCTCCCCCCCCCAAACAAATTAGGCTCTGGTCAGAGGTCATTTTGGTGCACGTCAAGCAGCAGAGAGGGAGACTCCATCCTGTCTCTCTCATCCAGAAGGATCACAATCAACAAGAGCTCCCCCAAATGAGTGAAGGGAACAGCTACAGCCTCTATAGCCAAAGGAAGAGGACTTACTGCTTGGTTGTAAGAATTGCATTGCAAACCAAACAGAAAGGGCTTGAGCCACTCCATGGTTTGCTGTTCTTCATGTGATTTCTGCTTTGGAACCGATTTTTCAAACCTTGAATACTACTTGTCTCCATGACCCAGTTGATCAGAAAAAGTCTCAAGGATGTAGGAAAAGACCTGACTGGGATGCAAAGTCATGCAATTGCTTCCTCAGGTTTGACAGGGTGCATAGTACCATATGACACACAAGCGTTCATGCCTGCAATTATATTAGTTTACTTTACTGGGCAAATGATTCCATATTCATTCAGTCACTGAGAGCTCTAAAACATAGAACTGTGTGCACCTCACTCGTCCGCAACTTGGGAACACAGGGTCCTACCAGCTTGTTCTTACATTCTCTTTGGCAGGGCTATTACTTATTGTTAGTAAAAGAGAGATTTTAAATGTATCAATTTTCCAAAGCCCAAATCCATGGCACTGGCAAAAACTTATGCAAACTAAGATTCTAATGTAAGTGATCATGTAATCAATAAAAAACTTGAACGGATTTTTGTATCTTCTACTTTGAGCCTTTAGAGCAGACTGCAAACATATTTTCAAGTCTACCTCTAAAATCATGAGAGGTAGAAAGTTGTTTTAAGACACCCAAATTCAGAAGTCTAGGAAATTGTTAATGGTGCCTTCTTGTCTTCCCCTGTGCAGAGCACCCTTGTTCTCCTGGGTGACCAAGGCTGTTCACAATACAGCTCCAGCTGGCCAGCTCTGTGCTTCCTCTTGGGTTCCTCCTTTGGCTGCTCTGTGCATGCTCCCTTCTGCCCCATCTATGAAGATAAACAACTGCAGCAGCAGCTGCACTCAGTGGGTGTTAACAAGATGGTAGCCCACACCAGTGGGTGTTCACCTGCCTGTTTACTAGGTAGTTGCACCCATTTGACACACATTTGACACACAGCCCCCACTTATGACTGGGTCCTGGAACTTGCAGAACCCAGAGCTATGGCTAATACTGACAGCCAGGCAACAGCCAGCACCGCTACCTCCACTGTTCAATCACAGATACTTGCTGCCTACATATCTGCCCACCAGTGCTGCATTCCCTGGACCAAGAAAGAGACCACAGCCTAATCACTCCATGGGGGGAGCAGAACCGGGACATGAACCAGTGCTGGCAGTGAGCCAAAGACTTGAGGTACAATGAGATCCAAGACAACTTCACCTTCAGCCACTGGAGGCAAACATCACCTTGTTTGGTTCTTCTGCATGGATGAAGCCATCATTGCATCTCACCTGTATGGTTGAACCTTCCCCAGGCACCAGAAGTGGATGGATATGGCCCCTCCATTGCCCACTACAGCTACAACGGTTCCCATTCCCACCATGGAACCATGACCACTAGGGCTGAGACAAGAGCAAGTGTTTATGTTCCTCAGGGAAATACCAGCCTTTCAGGAGCCCTTGCAATTGTTTGTCGGTACTTCAGTCTCCAGTGATTCTACGCTTCTGCCACTGTTGATATTGGCACCTGTGGTTTTCCATAATTTCCTGTCAATTTGTCACTAATCTGGCATTTCGTGTCACTTTTTGTCATTTTCCATCACTTTCTTGGACTTTTTGTAACAGTTCTACAATAGTTTTATGACAATATACAGCACTTCTCTGGCACTTATGCATCTCCACAGCCCCTGGGGGTGCACATGAGGCTTGAGATCGGTCTATTCAACTCACAAAAATAATGATAAATGGCAAAAACAGAGTAAAAGCCAGTAAGTTTCCTCATCACACAAATGAAGGTGAATGACCTGTTTCTGACAGAAACAACATTTGCTGCAATTTATCATTTTAGGTCTAGTGACTTTTGGCAGACATCCCTACATGCCTGGCCCCACCCCGGAGCCAGCACAGGTTGATGCAGACACAGACACCATGACTCTCATGGTGTATCCCCTTCAGCTTGGGAGTCATCCCTTCTTCAAAGAGTTACCTGAGATTCTGGTCGAAAGCACAGAGGACCCGGATGCCACCTTTGTAGAAGAGGTGGTGGAGGTGGAGAATAATAGTAAGCTTATTTATTTATTTGTTAGATTTCTAAGCCACCTTCCCTCCTGCTACTGCAGCTTGGGGTGGCCCACAACATGTTATAAAACATAATAATAAAACAACACCAATAAAACATAATACAAATACAATATAAAAATAGCATTAAAATAGAACCTCCATGGTCGAGTTAAACCCTCCCTCCCCTCATTCCCAACCCCCCACCCATCACCCTCGCCAAAAGCCCAGTGTACAGCCTGGTCTTGCACTATCTGCGGAAAGATGGAAGGTCTGGAGCCAGGCGGACCCCCGTTGAGAGGGAGTTCCACAGCCTTGGTGCAGTTGCCGAGAACACCTTCCTTGTCATCATTAATGCACCTGGGGGTGGGATTTTTCTGTTTACACAGCTGCATGATAAAGGAACAAATTCTGTGGGTTTTATTGTTTTCAGTGTTAACAGGTGGCCAAGAGAGCATGGAGAAGCAGCAAGAAAATCACCGGGAAACAGAACCACAGGACAGGAACAGTAAGAAGGCACCATGGTGGGACAGCAGGCTGGCGGGGAGCTGGAAGGCACCATGGCAGTCAAGACGCAGGGGAAAGTGTGAATGGCAGTGGTTGATTTCTGTATGTTCTTCACTCCTCTATAGTGATTATGAGAGGAGAACTGCATGGTGCTGGGATCCCACTGCAGCAATCACACGAGCAGCAGTATAGGCCAGGTACTCATTCCTGCTTTTTTTCAGGCTTCCCGGAGGACTAAAAATTGGGCAGGTGGGAGCCTGAAACACCGGGGGCAGAAAGGTGGATGGGGAGGTCTGTACTAATGGATTTCCTTGTTGCCTTGCTACCGGTCTGTCAGTGCATGGGCATGGATGGAACTCCCTGCCACGAGCACCTAGTGGAACCAGGATCTGTGGGTCTGCAATCAGTGGTGCAGGATGGATTTGGCAAAGGAGCTGCTTGCAGAGACCATGTGGTGGGTGGACAAGATCTGGGATGCCATTAACTGCATGGCCAGGGAGCATAGGCAGCTGGTGTGGCAGAATGCTGCAAAATGCAAGACCTTGCTGCTGAGGCCCACTAGCGGGAGGACAGGCACTGGGCCCACCTCTGGCAGTAGTTGGAGCATTTGGACAGTGTGTTGGAAAAGGCGAGCAAGGACATGAGCGAGGTGTGGATACAGACACAAAGCAGCCTTTCCCAGTCCATTCAGCTCCAGAACTCCCTGCTCAAGCATGTTGCTGCCATGACCACAAATATTGTTGCTCAGGGCTCCATTTCCTAACCCCTTTCAGCAGTTCATGCCCCCATATGTGGAACCTGCCTACCTGCCCACATTCCCCCAGCACTTGTCAGGAGTAGGGGGGGGCAAGGGGGCCACGCACTCACCACGCTCCACACGTCGCCTTGCGCCTGAGGGTATGGCAGGCTTGCTCCCTGGGAGGAGGAATGCCCGTCAGGATAGAGGGTGGGCCAATGCCTATGACGCAAGGTCTGGGCTAGGCCCCTATCATCATAGGGCGCCGAGACTACAGGCAGAGCAAGGCCCTCACCGTGCACCACGACCACAATTATACTCTCTCTCTGGGAAGAGGAAGGTGCGGTGAGGAGGGGCTGCGAGGGAGGCGTGGGTTGGGTCCCCAGGGATGCGGGGGAGGAGCAGATGGCTTGCACACAGGAGACACAGGGGGGGGGAGGAGGAGGAACCGCGGGGACCAGGGCTGACGCTCTCACACACACCCTCTCACCCGAGTCCACGCACACAGGGGAAAGTAGGACACAACAATTACACACAAGGAGAACAACTCTAGAGTCACACTTAGCTTCTCTCAGGCAGCCGGTCTCCGTTCAATCACCAGCAATGAACGCCTTCGCCGGCATCATCTATAAAGGGCTAGCCCCGCCCTCCTTCTGGCTTGCTAACCGTGCGGAGCGGCGCACTGTGCGTGGCGCCGCTTCCGCTGTCTGCGGAGGAGTCCCGCCCCCCTGTGGCATGGGCGGGCTTCCTGCACTGTCGATGCTAACGGGGGAAGCCCTATTAGTGCTGGGGTGTGTGGCTTCCTCCCTGTCTGTTCCAGCCTCGGGCCCTACAAGCGGGGCCGTCCCCTCTGTGGCGATGGGAGTTTCCCCGCACGGCAGCCTCTCCCGCCTCCCCCCTCCTTGCCTGGTGCCGCGGCCCCGGGTGCTGGCGCCGCAGACCCTGACAGTCAGGAGTATCTTTATTCATAACTTATATTCTCAGAATTATACTGACTGCTCTGTGCTATCTTCTTTCAACCTTACGATATTCATTAATGAGACACATTTAAAAAAAATATATCCAATGTCAGTATCACAGCAGCCTATGAGAGTAGCAACAATTTCTAAGATCAATGTGAAAGAGTTGATTTTTGAAAAACTGAACACAGCACTGAGCTATAGAAATCCATAAAACAGAGTTTCTTATATTTTAATATTTTGCTTACTGCTTTCTTAAACACCATGGTAACTTTTACATGAAATATTCTCACATGGAATAATTAATTTTCTTTGTGTTTTTTAAAGGTTGTGTTTTATAAAGGAAGCAAAGTGCTTTATAGTCTGTACTGGCTTCCTATAGCTTCCCAGGCACAATTCAAGGTGCTGGTTTTGACCTTTAAACGGCTTGGGCCCCACATATCTGAAAGACCGCCCTTGCCCTTCATGCTCCACTGCGACCCCTACAGTTGGCCAAGAGGGTCGTCATGTGGGTTACACCTGCTAATCTTGTCCATATGACAAGGACCCAGAGAAAGGTGTTCTCAGTTGCTGCCCCAGCATTATGGAATTCCCTTCCTCTGGAGGTCAAACCTGAGCATATTCCAAAGGTAATGCAAAACTTTCTTTTTTGTCAAAGCATTTGGCAGGTGGGAATAGGGGTCGGAGTGGGCGGGCTTTGGGGGTGAGGTGAGGGGTTTTCAGGGGATTTTATTGTATTGTATTTTTATCATTTCCCCTCATGTTTTTATTTCTGTAAGATGCCCTGAGCCTTTGGGGAAAGAAAGAAAGAAAGAAAGAAAGAAAGAAAGAAAGAAAGAAAGAAAGAAAGAAAGAAAGAAAAAGAAATTCTTACCCAGAGGCTACTTCCAAATGTAAAAAAATAACAAAAAAAACCCTAACAACAACTATGGAAGGAACCCTATGGTAACCCTGCAAAGTGATTTCTCTAAGGTTGTTGTAGTATTTGAACTGCTTTACCATATAGTAAACTAGTGGCACAGCAACTGAACTGTATATGTCAACTGCTATACAACTGGACTATTGCATGGTACAACGTTTCAGAACTCACAACAATCCAGTGGAAATCCCACCACAGGGGTGCTTTCCATGGTTTTAGAGAGCAGGTTTGACAACTAGAAATACCAATACACACATCAACTCTCTTATTTCATTACCTGGTTTATTTTGACAGGAATTGGAATCAAATATTAGCTAATCTGACAAGCTCAGATAATATAATTTTTTTAAAGATGATGATACAGAGATCTACAAGAGTGTCTCTTGTGATACTGAACTGTGTAGACGTTAGAGCCATAAGCAGATGCATACCTGTTATTTGGGAATTCTTATTATGGAAATACTATGAAGATCTTATTCCTGAGAGTTGTAAGCTGATTTCAATTTAGGTCATTCATTGAAATTCTACAGGGCTCTGTCCCAGTCTTCACTAACTAACCATCTTCAGCAGTGCTTTGAATTAGGATAAATAACTGCAATCAAAATGGAGTTGCTTGAAATTGCCTTTTTATGTTGTAGTTTCAAACTGTGAATAACTGCACAGTACGCTGTAATTTAAATAAGCTTCAACTGAAGAGTTGCACAATTCGATGGTTATACTTTAAATTAATCAGTGTGCAACTCGCAATCAGCTAACACGACTTTTTGAAATTCTAGAGTGCCACCTTCATCTTCCTCCAGGACAACAAATACATTTCTCCACAATTATATCTTTTAGAATAGTTCTAATATGAACTCAGGGATTATACTTGTTATGAGATAATCACAGACTAGTATTATATGAAGATGTTGACTGTTCCTCGTGTTTTAGAATGTACTGTGGGAATAATCGATTTATAATGTAAATTCTATTCTGATCAACAATGCAGTCCGAATTAAAGGGGATTTATCTTTTACCATCATTTTCCTCCTGTTGGCACAACCTAAAACTGAACTGGCTATCTGCAGTATTACAAACACTTATTAAAAACATAGGCAACACTGGTGTTTTTAGACAGATTCTGGGCTGGCGACTGCCAGAGCAGCTCAGGGTGTGTGTGCCCACGTCCAGCCCTACCTGGGTCGGGTTTACACAGATGTGGTGGCTGCTGTGGCCCATGGTCTGCCCACGCAGTACGACCTTCCCCACACCATAGAGTTGCGGGCAGATCGTTCAATACTCTAGGCTGCTGCACACAAGTCTATGGTGTTGCTCAGGGCAACCACATTCCGAGAGTGGACCTGCAGAGGCCATCTTCTGAACAGACGGACTGCAGCTCCGCCTTTGGCCGGTGCCCCAGGTTTGGGTGGCCCACTCTGCTATTGGTGCTCTGGGATGTTCCGCCTCTGCTCCACCTGCACATCTGGCCTTCAGATGAACAGGTCACCAAGGAACCCCCAGTGGCGGATCAGAGGTGGGGCTGCTGTCCATCTGTTTACACCCACTGGCCATGATCCCAAACCTCACATACACACTGTAGGTACGGATTCCATGTAGGGATCCGTGTGGCTTGCATGCTCCACAATGTCCCTGTAATGGGGGTGCACATGATTTGTGCGTGCACACACTAGTGCATGCTGTACATGGGGCTTGGGATCATCCCTATTGTCTAATTTTCTCTTCAACTGGAAACAAACTAAACAATTTAGTGACAATATTTCATACAGTTTATGATATATGCAATCCTATGGCCCTTTTTACATTAGCAGCAGTGGGTGAGGGGATGGGTGTGCTGCTGTGGTAGGTGGAGGTGGGTGTGCGCCCATGTCCCTGCCCTGTGTACGGAGTGGGCCTAGAGACCAAGGGCTATCCTCATCCCCACTTCAAGGCCACAATTATTGCCCCACTAAGAGGTATCAGGCATCATGCCATGGAAAATTGGACCCAAGAAGCTTTTGGCATGGGCAAGGGACCAGGGTCAATGATGGGACAATGAGCCTCCAGACACAGCCCCTGAGAGGAAGTTAGAGGTGATCCTGTTGTGTATTCAGGAGAGGATGGACGTCTTGGAGCAAAGCATGCTCCAGCTGGAGGCAGGGCCTAGTAATGTCCCTCCTCAACACTAATATTACCCCCCTCCCTTGTAGAATTTCACTGGGAGCCCTGAGGAAGAAAGAGAAACTGTAAGGGAGGGGCAAGGAAAGTCACCTTACCCACCCAGGTGTGTGGGGGGGAGCATCATCGTTTGCCTTCTTCACATTACAGCAATGGTGCTCCCAACCCTCCAAGCCCTCAGGGGGCAAACGAGTTAAGGAGAGGAACAGAGACTGGGACCCATCCTGGACTGCTTGGGTGCTTTCAAGCGTATAATAGAGAGGTTTATACAGAGGATGCATGAGCCAGCACTACCTGACCCTGAACGGGTTGATCCAGGAGATACAATGACCCATAGAGATTAGTATCAACCAGATTGCAATTACAGGCATGAAAGGGTAGGTGACACAGCGGGGGCAGGGAGAGTGGACAACACCCCCATTAGGGTAGGTAGGTAGGTAAACTATTTATTGTCATCCATAGACTATAACAAACATAGACATATTACCATATCAAAACAATAAAAATCAAAATATACAAGTCTAAAATACATAAGCCCAAATTATATGAATCTAGGATACATAAGCCCCAGGCATTATAAACATACAATTACAAACAATACCCCTGTCAGCTCAGAACTTGAGATACAAATTAGAAAGTAAAAGTAAGTTCACAACACTGCTTGTAAAAAATTGCATTAGCACAAAATGATGTCACTGCACGAGTACAAGGCATATCGCAACCATCTAACAGGTGATACAAAAGTAGATCTTCAGACAACCCATGCATGCTTTTAAGAAAAGACCCGATGTATTTGTCCCTCAGATGGCCAATAGCAGGACAATATAAGATTACATGTTTATCGGTCTCGGGGACAGCCATATCACAATGGGTACACAGCCTTTCTTTCTTTGGTATACCACGAAATCTTCCAAATAATATAGCTGATGGGAAGATATTACAATGCATTAGCGTAAAGGCTCGCCTATGAGGCCACAATGTCCAGTTTATCAAATACTGCGGGGGGGGG
>QEPC01005937.1:650634-687670 GCA_003113815.1 Sphenodon punctatus
GGCCCCCCTGATTGGGGGGGTCCGCCCTCCTGTAGCTCAGCAGGTCCGGAGTCTGCGGGTGGTGTTGGACTCAGATCTTCACCTAGATCGACAGGTAGAGGTGGTGGCAAAGGCCGCCTTCCGCTAGTTGTATCTAGTGCGGAGGTTGCGTCCATATGTCTCCAGGCCAGACCTAGCCTCCCTCATCCTTGCCTTCGTCACCTCGAGTCTGGACTATTGTAATGCGCTCTACATGGGGCTGCCCTTGTTCCTCGTCCAGAGGCTGCAGCTAGTGCAGAATGTGGCGGCCCGGCTCCTGATGGGGACGGGTCGTCGGGAGCATATAACACCTGTGCTCCGTACTCTGCACTGGTTGCGAATAGCGTGCCAAGCCAGGTTCAGGGTATTGGTATTGATCTATAAGGCCCTTCACAGTCTGGGCCCCTCGTACCTCAGGGACTGCCTCGCTCTGCGCATCCCAGAGCGGCTCCTTTGGTCTGCTGGGGGTGCCTTCTTGTAGGTCCCCCGTGTTAAGCGAGGGGGACACAATGGAGAGGGCATTCTCAGTAACTGGGCCACGTCTTTGGAATTCCCTCCCGGAGAAAGCTCGCCTGACCCCAAGCCTTTTCACATTCCGGCGGGCTTGTCAAACCTGACTGTTCGCCCAGGCCTTTGGGGAGGAGGGGGGAGGGGGGGTTAGAGTTTCAACACTTTCCATCCTTTTATTTCTATTTTATTTTTCCCAACCCTCTTTTGGGTTATATTGTTGTGTTTTTAAGGGTTTTAAAAATTGTTGTTTTTATGAATGTTTTATTGAATTGTATGTCGCCCTGGGATGCTGTAGGCATGGGTGGCGACTAACAAATGTTTAAAATAAACTAATAATAAATAAATAAAGTGCCTCCATCACCTTCTGTATTTTGGAACCTCTTAATGCAGCCCAAATGGTTCTTGTCTTTTTTTTTATAATAGCATCATATAGAGTAAAAACAGATGAGACAGTGGCTCACTGTGACCTGCTTGGGACTAGACCTCACCTGCACATCTGTGCAGGTGTTGCCAGAAGTTGGCCTGGGGTTGCCCCAGGCCATGTTGGTGGCTAACCAGGGAAACCTTCTGGCCTCAGGAAACCCCCAAAGTCACAGACTGGGCTAAGGCCTCCCCAACTGGGCCAAAGTGGACCACAGCAGGCTATCATGTCTGCTCCCAGGCTGCCAACATAACCTGAGTCAGGTCCACCATGGCTACCTGTCATGATGGGGGAAAGGGCGCGGATGCCCGCATGATCAGCATGCTCCCCACCCTCCCAGGCACGGGCATGTCTGTTCAGTGTCATAACCCGGTCTGGCCTATGTTCTCTGAGGTTTTCTGAGCCAGGCGGGTGGGCGGGCCGCCGTCACACTTCTGTTTTTACCCATTGTTCACTCACATTCAGTTGGTAAACCACCATAAATCCCAGTCAGTTAATAGCTGTTCCATTTTAGTCAAAATATTCTGTAAAACTGGAACAGCTATTCCAAACCATCCCTATTCTCCAGTGCCACTACCTAGCCGGTTAATCCACATTTTATATTTGTACTTCCATTTTTCCATTCCTATATATAGTATTTTGTATTTGTATTTTACATCTAATTTTGTTTCTTTCAATCCCTCTAGATCATTTTTAATTCTAATCTTGTCCTCAAAAGTCTTTGCAACCTCTCCCAGTTTTGTCTTCTCAGCAGATTTGATGGGTATACTCTTTTCCCTTCTCCAAATCATTAATTACTGGACCTAGGAGCAACCCCTGTGAGACGCCACTTTGTACCTTTTCCCAATTTGATACTGTTCCATTAATTATTACTGTTTGAGTACATTTTTTCAGCTAATTGTGAACCCGCCTAACGGTAATTCCGTCCAGCCCACATTTCTCGAAATTCCATATGAGAATGTCATCTGGGACTGTTGTCCATATTATAACCTGCACAAATTGGTAGGTTATTTAAAATTGTACTCAGAAACAAATTGGTAGGCAGTGGAAACAAGAAAATATGACAGGCTAATAGGAAGTGTTCTAGAACACTGATGTAAAAATAACAGAAAGCCTGAAGCAAGGAAAAGGCTTAGTACAAAACATGTCTTCTATTATCTACAGGGATCTTGAAGATTCAGATCCTTTAAATTCATAACAATCAGAGATATAGTAGTCAGATTGTATAATTATGAATGAAAAGAACTCACAAAAATAGTGTTTATCTTATACAGGAAATACTTGGTGTTATATTTCTGTGTTATACTCTGGAAGAAAAATAGGGTTACAAGAGTTAACAGATCCATTGCTGACAACTGTAAATAAAGGAGGATTTATTCATTTTTCAAGGAATCTTTTTTGCCACAAAGGGCAAACCCTAAAAATTCTCCTAGAATGGCAGAAATCCCCTTTACATAGGACTATTAATTTTGAAGAGGCAGAAGCTATCCCACATCAGAAACCACAAAGTACATCCCACTTGAGGAAAGCATCAAGCATTCAGTAACCACCCAAATGTATGAAACAGCTAGCAGAGACAAACACTGGAAATGTATCCTGAGAAAACAGTTGTTACACAGTCTTGCTGTTAAAGTGCGTAGGTGAACACATCACCACCCCATACCTCTAGCAAGCTTTCAGAAGCAACATGCTCCACAAGGGCACAGAGATCCATCCATGTGACACTCATTAAAGGATGAGAGCTCCATACTGTTTATTGCCCACAGTCCTTCAACTGTTTCCTCAGGAATGATTCCTCCATTCACTTCAGTGGAACTCGGACATTAGTGGTCCGAAGACTGCAACTTTTAACTCCTCATTTCTATCATATTTTTGTCTCTGTGTAGTTGAAGAAACTCATTAAGGAGGGATAACCATTAACAGGGTAGAGTGTTACACAAAACACAGCATTTATGCAATATAAGAAGAGGATATATTTACAGTACTTCACACCAGGGGGCAATCCTCATTTATATAGTTGTACAAGGGGGCTGCATGCATGCAAGAAGTATACTGAAGTAGTGTCAAAGTAAGCTTATTTAGATCTTCATCAAAGGTGTAACCAGGGGAGGGCAAAATACTAGAGGGCTTATGACCCCATTCAATGTCAGTCCCCCTAATCACTTCTCTCCTCTTTTTTCTATTGTTTTCCTCCTAGTAATTACCCCTCAACAAATGAAAGTGCCCCCCTCCATCTCAGAGAGCTTGGTTCTGCCTCTGCTCCTCATTCACAGCAAAAGGCATCTTTACTCAATAAACACTCTCATTTGTGCACACAGGGTGTAAATAAGCAGATGGCAGCCCTGCCTCACTTTGCCTCACGCCCGCGTGGCACGTCCATGTAGAGGTGGGTCGCCAGATGTGCAGGCAAAGCAGAGATGGAGCAGATGCTGCTTGCCTTGCTCCAGCCCCACTTGCAGTGCTTTGGAATATCTTAGATCACTGCCAATGGAGCGGGCCACCCAAACCTGGCACACCAGTCGGAGGTGGAGCTACTGTCCGTCTGCACAGCAGGCAGCCACTGCAGCTCTGCTCTCAAGCCAGTGGTTTCCCTGAGCAACCTCATAGAGGTTAGAGAGTGTCTAGAGTGTCAGACAATCTGCCTGCAACTCTATGGTGTAGAGGAGGGGGACATTGCATGGGCTGATTGCGGGCCATGGCAGCTACCAGGTCAGTGTAAACCTGGTGCAGGCGGAGTTGATCGTGGGGCTGGGCATCCCTGGAGCAGGTCCATGGGTGGCCAACCTCAGGACTGACTGAAGACACCCCACAGTGTCAACTTTGCATGACACCCCACAGTATCAACTTTGCCTGGTCAGCACTTGTGTGGTCTGACCACTCATAAATATGCCCTAGGTACACAGGTGTGTTCTGTGCAGAAGCCTGCTGACCACGCTTATATGGCACATAAGGAGGATTTGGCATGGCGGTTGGATACACAATTTACATATGAACGTAACATAAAAAGTGTCATACTGGGTCAGACCAATGGTCCATCAAGCCCAGCACCTTTCTCCAACAGTGGCCAATCTCGGTCGTTTGGAAGCACCACCTAGCAGGTCACAATGGGGGGATCCATTCTCTGTTGTACAGCTCTCGACAGTAAGAGGTTACATTCCCCAAAACTACCTGGCTAATAGCTGCTAATGGACCTATCCTCCAGACATTTGTCCAATCCTTTTTAAAACCCAACTATACTACTGACCTTGACCACATCGTCTGGCAACAAGTTCCACAACTTAATCGTGCATTGAGTCAGAAGATACTTTCTTTTATTATTTTTTTAACCCTCAGATGATTGAAAAATACACTGTATTAATCCAGTATTGGGGTAAAATAAACTCCCATTAAGTCACAATTGACAGTTTAACATCAAAAAATAAAATTATTAAGAGTTATTGTTTGTGGTTCAGAAACAATACTAACACAAAAGGTAACTGGGGTTCATTAGCACCCCAACATTCCCAAAATTACAGTATTGGGTTTTAAATTGACTGGGGGCTGGATTGAATGGTTGGAGTGAATAGGACCCCCAGCACCTTGGGCATGTAGTGCTTTCGTTTTCCCGTTCATTACGACTGGGGTCAAATTTACCCCCAATACCATTTCAGTGAAATTCTCAATTTAAAAAAAAATTATAATGGGGCTGGGGATGAACCAGCACAGGACAATTGACCCCATTACTGTTGAGGAGTACATGGAGTATGAAGTGGTAGAGGTTTGCTAAAAAGATTTAATGCATTGTTAACCTTTTGGGGAATGATTCACCCCCAAATCCATCTGCTACTTGTTTCATGGAGTGTCCCCTAGTTCTAGTTCTAGTACTATTTGAGAGGGTAAATAGCCATTCCCTATTAACTTGTTCCACACACCACTCAAGATTTTATAAACCTCCATCATATCCCCCCTCAGTCATGTCTTCTCCAAGCTGAAGAGCCCCAACCTATCCAGTCTCTCTTCATAGGGGAACGTTCCATTCCCCTTATCATGTTTTTTGCCCTTCTGTGTAACTTTTCTATTTCTACTATACTTCTTTTTGAGATAGGGTGACCGACCAGAACTGCACACAATATTCAAGGTCTGGTCACACCATAAATTTATATACTAACATTATGATATTTTCCCTTTTAGTCTCTCTCCCCTTATGAATAATTCCTAACATTCTGTTTGCTTATTTGACGGCCGCCACACACTGAGCTGAGGATTTCAATGTATTGTCCACAGTGCCGCCACTGTCTCTTATACACATCTAGATGTGTATAAGAGACAGTCCATGTATGCATTCCACTTTCATACATGGAAGGATTGAGTCCAATGTCATTATAACGTCTTTCACTAGAAAAGTCAAATATAATGTCTGGTCAAGTTATCAATTTATTGTAATTGATGAAATAGACGGAGATAGGTATTAAATACCTGTCTTGTGCCCTTTTAAGAGCTGGGAAACATAAGCTGCATTTGTTTGGTCTGGTATGGAATAACTTATGCTGAAATGTGAAGCAGCCCTTTTCAGTGCACTGAGAATCTCTGCAGAATCAAAACAGTCAGAAGAAGTTTGTCTGACGTAGATTTCTTACCAAAATAGATCTTCACTGACTGCTCTGATGGCGGCCCTCCCAGTAGCACAGTGACATCTTCCACAGGCACACTACACAAAAAAGCCTTCCATGCATACACAGAAATGAATTTGGTGCAGGTGCAGGTTGGTGCAGCATTACAAAAAGTGAATAAGCATGGGACTCATGTGCACTATCAAATGCACAAGATGGCACTGTACTACTGGGAGGCCCACAGAGAGCTCCAATCCTAGTCCAACAGAACAGGGCCAGTTTCCATCCCCAACCAACCAGGATCGGAGTGAGCAGATGTATCAGAGACACAATACACCCAAAGATCAATTTTCAGCTCTAGGAATAACATCATTGCCATACCCCACTTCCTTGTTTTTATTAATGGTTGTTTAGCAGTGTCTTATTAGCATGTCCTAATATCTCATCAGTTATTTCCATATATCTAATTACTTTTGAGATCCTGTTTTCTTTGTAAAGTTTGATCTAAATCTGTCAACTGTAGGAGAAAAATGTCTTCTTGTTTCTATTTCAATATACAGCAAACTTTGTCAACTGAGATGGGGAAAAAAATAAAAAAAATTATACCTAAGAAAAAGAAAATCTTTCTCTAATAAAAAAAATTGTAAAATGCAAGTCCAAACACGTAGAACCATTTCTCTAAATTCTTTAACTTAGGGTAATTTCAAGCGTTACGCGATCACGGTCAACCACGGACAATCCCCTGTGGTGGCGGATGGTCACGTAATGTGTGTTTGCTCACCGCCAGATGTTCACCATAGTGAACCACCGGTGGTGAGCAAATTAACCACACTTTTGAGGATGGTCCGGGCACCATCTCCGACAGCGTGGTTAATTGAACTATGGCCCAGAATCGGTGGCCGGTGACATCTGTTACCGCCNTCCCTGTCACGTTTTGCCTTCCAGTCACACATTTTTGCCACCCGAACTCACCTGCACATGATCCAAGCTGACCAAACTGTTCGGACATTTCGACATTCGGAATTGAGTTCAGTTCGGTCTGTTCCTGTTCAGATTTGGGTTCGGTCGTCCGAACAGGCCAAGTTCAGGCTGAATGCCGAACTTCCGAACTGCATTCGCCCATCCCTAACGCTTTGCATTGCTGTTAATGGTAGTTCCATGGATGCTAAAATTAGACCAAGAAGTTCATCACTAATACCAAAGAGTATGCATTCCCAATCAAACTTTGTTGTATTTCTTATTTAGAAGTCAGGGTCAAAAATTGTTTCTCATATTGAACTGCAATCAGATCCTGCCTTAGACCTTGCATGGCACCAGGCAGTGATGATGGCATTCCCAGGCCCCTTTCTTTTCTCTTCTCTTTCCAAATGTCCCTTTCTCCCTGTCTCCAGAGGCTTGTTTCCCGAAACAGGTGGAGACAATCTCTACTAGCTACACAGGGCAATTCAGGGAACAGGCTGTTGCAGTTATGCACTTCTGAACAGATGTGAGGGAAGTGACTACAGCAGAGATTCCCAAATGGAGGCATGCAATCTATAAAGGAGGTCATGATTACCATGACATTTTATTTAATTTATTTCAGTTTTCTTTTATCCTGCAACCCTCTTGCTCACAGAGCATCTCAGGGTGCCTCACATAGACATCAACAATTCACAATAAAACACAATTCACAATGTAAAATTCATTAGAAATACTAAAAACATACTAAACATACACTAAAAGGAAGCACCAATCCCCCCCTCCCTTAACTCACCCCACCTACCCATCTCCCTCTCCAAAGGACCGGAGGAACAGCCAGGTCTTACACTGTCTTCAGAAAGAGGAAAGATCTGGAGCCAGGCAGGCCTCCATCAGGAGGGAATTTCACAGCTGGGAGCGGCCACCGAGAAGGCCCTCCCCATTTTTGCCCCTGGGAAACCTGGGGGCTTTGAATCAGGCATCCCTGGCCTACCGCAGGGACAGCAATACGATCCAGGGCCTGAGGCGGTCCTGCAGGTAAACAGGGCCCAGACTGTTTAGGACTTTATAGCTCATTACCACCACCTTGAATTGGGCCCAGAAGATAATAGGCAGCCAGTGCAGAGAACAGAGCACTGGTGTAATGTGCTCAGGACGAGCCATCACCATTAGGAGGTGGTCCGCCTCATTCTGCACCAGCTGCAACTCCAGACCGCCCCCAAGGGTAGCCCCACGTAGAGTGTGTTACAGTAGTCTAATCTAGANCATTGCCCCCCTTCATTTCTCTCCTATCTCTGGGTGGAAGTAGCCATGATGGCCATGCAAAAATGTGCCCATGGCCAGGCTGCAAGGGACACACACGAAGGTGCAGTTGGCTGGCAAACCTTACACACACACACACACACCCCCGCCAATGCTGTACCCACACCCGGGCTTTGTCTGCCGGGACACAGAAGACATGATAGCCCGTTTGGGCCCGATTGAGCAGATCTTAGTCCAGGCTTTGACCTGGACCTAGTCCAGGGTGACAGCCTGGGCTAGCCACCGACACAAGCCAGGGCAATCCTGGCCCAACATTGGCAGTGCCTGCCCTGCACAAATGTGCAAGTGAGGTCCAGAACAAAGTAGGTTTTCACCCTTTATCTGCTACTGCTGTCCTCCTAGTTGTGCCTCAATAAAAAAGGAAAGCCCCCTCCCCATGAGACACCTTGGTTCCGCCACAGTATATGACTCTCCTAGGGAAAAGATAGTCAACTTCATACTTCTTATAGATAGGGATACATTTGGAAATAAACAGTAAAATAACTAATTCTACAAAGACAAAAAGTTTAAAAGAGTGTTATAGCCATGCCTTTTCATATAGCACAAAAGGGTAAATTCTGCTCAGCTCTTGATGTGAAATGAAGGTAATGAGCATGCCAATTATTTTCTGAGGTTATTTAGACCAGGATGGAGATTTATTACTGTTCTCAGACATGATAAAGATGAGAATGATCTGCCCAGAACTTTTTTTGCTCATGCTGCCTTCCAGAGTCCAGTTATTTTGCTGTCAGAAAATCCAGTTTGAGTGGTGAAATATTGTTTAATCACAGATGAGAATTTCCAATCCATACCTCAGAGACATGACTATGCATTAATTCAGAGCTGACAGCATGAAATCAAATTTCACATCATCTGCATAGCATGCTAAGGCATATTTGTGTAAACAACAAATCTTTTAATTGAAGAGCAATCTGATATTTTCATCTCATTGACTTCAGTGGAAATTATTTGAGATCAAAGCAATGGGCTAATTTGCTAGAGACCTGTAACAGTAATAATAATTGTTCACATCTATGTAAAGCCATTTGCAGGTGAGATGGCATAAACTGTGCATGGAGGTGAATATTCATGTTGACTTTGGAGACCAGTTCTCAGACTCCAATATTGCATAAGTAATATGCTTTGTAGGGATGGGTGAACAGATCACGGTTTGGGTTCGGCTGTTTGGTTCGGTCTGGTTTGGTTCACCCACCGCGTTCTGGTTCGGCCATTCAGTTCGGTCCTGTTTGGTTTGGTTCGGGTGTTCGGAAAAAGGCTCTCCGTGCGAGGAATGATGGCCCCAGACCCATAACGGTGGGTCCTGGGGCTAGAGTGGCAGCTTCTAGGTATTGACCACAGCCCTCTCTACCAGTAACTTGGCCCCAGAACCCTGAGGTGGGTCCTGGAGTGGCTGTTTCTTGATGCGGTGGAATGGCATCATCTCCGTATGAGGATTGATGGTCCCAGACCCGTGATGGTGGGTCTTGGGGCTAGAGTGGCAGCTTCTAGATACATATTGGCTTCTAGNAGGAGAACAAAAACTGCTGGGAGAGAGGGAGCCTTCTGAAACGCCTGCTGTTCAGGAACAGTGACTAGCTCAGAAGGTGTTGGAAAGGGGGGAGGCAATCAGTTTTGTTTCTTGCTGCGCCCGCCTCACCGCAAGCCACATTGGCTCCATGCAGTCTAGCCCGTGGGCAATCGCAGAATGCGAAGCCAGTGGTCTGAGGCGAAAAGGGATGGTGATTGGGCAGGCTGGCTGCTACTCCAAGCCTATCCACCCCTGGTGCCTGGAAGTCTGCTCCTCAGCTGCCTTCCCCTCCCTGTCACGTTTTGCCTTCCAGTCACACATTTTTGCCACCCGAACTCACCTGCACATGATCCAAGCTGACCAAACTGTTCGGACATTTCGACATTCGGAATTGAGTTCAGTTCGGTCTGTTCCTGTTCAGATTTGGGTTCGGTCGTCCGAACAGGCCAAGTTCAGGCTGAATGCCGAACTTCCGAACTGCATTCGCCCATCCCTAACGCTTTGCATTGCTGTTAATGGTAGTTCCATGGATGCTAAAATTAGACCAAGAAGTTCCTCACTAATACCAAAGAGTATGCATTCCCAATCAAACTTTGTTGTATTTCTTATTTAGAAGTCAGGGTCAAAAATTGTTTCTCATATTGAACTGCAATCAGATCCTGCCTTAGACCTTGCATGGCACCAGGCAGTGATGATGGCATTCCCAGGCCCCTTTCTTTTCTCTTCTCTTTCCAAATGTCCCTTTCTCCCTGTCTCCAGAGGCTTGTTTCCCGAAACAGGTGGAGACAATCTCTACTAGCTACACAGGGCAATTCAGGGAACAGGCTGTTGCAGTTATGCACTTCTGAACAGATGTGAGGGAAGTGACTACAGCAGAGATTCCCAAATGGAGGCATGCAATCTATAAAGGAGGTCATGATTACCATGACATTTTATTTAATTTATTTCAGTTTTCTTTTATCCTGCAACCCTCTTGCTCACAGAGCATCTCAGGGTGCCTCACATAGACATCAACAATTCACAATAAAACACAATTCACAATGTAAAATTCATTAGAAATACTAAAAACATACTAAACATACACTAAAAGGAAGCACCAATCCCCCCCTCCCTTAACTCACCCCACCTACCCATCTCCCTCTCCAAAGGACCGGAGGAACAGCCAGGTCTTACACTGTCTTCAGAAAGAGGAAAGATCTGGAGCCAGGCAGGCCTCCATCAGGAGGGAATTTCACAGCTGGGAGCGGCCACCGAGAAGGCCCTCCCCATTTTTGCCCCTGGGAAACCTGGGGGCTTTGAATCAGGCATCCCTGGCCTACCGCAGGGACAGCAATACGATCCAGGGCCTGAGGCGGTCCTGCAGGTAAACAGGGCCCAGACTGTTTAGGACTTTATAGCTCATTACCACCACCTTGAATTGGGCCCAGAAGATAATAGGCAGCCAGTGCAGAGAACAGAGCACTGGTGTAATGTGCTCAGGACGAGCCATCACCATTAGGAGGTGGTCCGCCTCATTCTGCACCAGCTGCAACTCCAGACCGCCCCCAAGGGTAGCCCCACGTAGAGTGTGTTACAGTAGTCTAATCTAGAGGTAATAAAGGCATGGATGATGGTGGCCAGATCAAGTCGAGACATACGGCCACCGTCGTCACACCAGATGTAATTGGCGAAATGCTCCTTTCGACAACGTCTCCACCTGGGAATCCAGGCAGAGTTGTGAATTGAGCAGCACTCCCAGACTACGGACCCGAGTGGCCAAAAGGGGGCAAACCCCATCAGTGACAGGAATTTCCATCTCCTCAGCCCTAACAACCAACATCATCTCCATCTTAGTGGGATTCAACTTCAGACGGCTCACCCTCATCCAGTTCCCCACAGCTGCCAAGCACTGGGTGAGCACCAAGACTGCCAGGTCTGGCCCTGCAGAAAAAGAGAGGTAAAGTTGTGTATCATCGGCATACTGATGACAACGTTCCAAACCTTCTCACGACCTCGCCCAAAGGCTGCATGTACACATTGAACAGGAGGGGGGGACAGAACAGAACCCTGTGGGATTCCACATGCAAGGTCCTGGGGAGAAGAAGTATACTCCCTAAGAACCACACACAGAGTTCTCCCAGTCAGGAATAAGTGGAACCATTCAAGAACAGTACTGTCCGAAAAAGGGGGGGGGGAGGAAGGCAAGGACAGGAGGCGACTCGGTTGCCCGGGGGGTCGGGTGTTGGCCCCTCTGTGGTTCTGGTCGTCTCTCCAAGGACAACTGGGGTAAAAGGTAATCCCCTCAGGGTAGTGTGTGGACTTTCCCTCTGCCTTAAAGGGCAACCCGTTTCAACATCGGTGAGGAGAGAATTTGCCAACCACAGAAGAGGGGAATCCAGAGGGCAACCACACTCTGTGCACAACCAGGGGGTCAGGCCACCTAGTGGGGATAATAGTGCAGGGTGTCAACGTGGAGGGAGAAAAGTAGGGGGTCCAGAAGTGAGAGGGGAGAGGGAACGAGGAGGTGGGTGAGGTATTGGGGGGGGGGCAGACGAGCATGGGTCTTTTGTCTCTGAAGGGAGGGGGGAAGACTGCGGACTCTAGTAGGGAAGGAACAAAACCCCACGGACCAGCTACAAGGAAGGGGGGGTGTACCGCACACTCGAGCTCACAATAGTTACAGCACCACAGTCATGAGGGAGGGGAAAACAAGGAGAGGATCAGGAAACCAGACACGCAACCACGGGCAAGTCACACAGAGTAATCACTTAGCTTTCGCAAGGTAGGAACAAGAGGGGCCAGCTTCTCTCATCAATTACTGGTGGGACGCTGGCTTTATGTGTTCTCTGCGTGGTTCAGGTGAATCTGCTAACCCAAATCTCAAGGCCCCGCCTCCTCCGGCACTCGCCTTGCCGCTAGGCGTGCACTGTGTCGGGGCGGAGTTGGGGCTTCCGTGCAGGCAATGTTCGGCTGTCCAGGGGGCGGGGCTTTACTCATCATCGGAGAGGTATCCCTTTGAGGAGGGGGCGGGGCGCCTCCCGTATCTATCCGCTAATTCCCTGCTCCGTGCTGGAGCCCCCGCTGCCGGAACCGCCGGCAGGGGGGCGGTGTGACAAGTACCACCCACTCCAATCCAGTCCCACAACCGGGCCACCAACATCTCATGGTCAATGGTATCAAATGCTGCCAACAGATCTAATCAAATTAAAGAGGTGATCTAATTTGTGACGCAGGTCGTCAACCAAAGCCATAAGTGCAGTCTCCGTGCCATACCCAGGGTGAAAGCCAGTCTGTGAAGGATCAAGAAAGCTGGCCCAATTCAGATGCCCCTGAAGCTGCTGAGCCACCACCCATTCAATAACATTGAATATGTTTTCCAGGAGTTTGCTATTGTCAATGTCCAGCATCACAAAGCTACATTTAAGCTTCAAAATAGGATAACAGGCAAAATCATTTTATTTATTTATTTGTTTTTCCAATTTTTTACCCTGCCGGCCCAAATGGCTCAGGACGGCTTACAAAATATATAAATAATATAAAAACATATAAAACAGCATATATGTTTACAAGCTTTTCCCACACCCCTCCCTGACCCAGCCTGCCTCCCATTCCCCCAAACCTTCCTCCTCCCAACCCCCCCACACCAAAGGATTTTTTTTTGTCTTGCACTGCCTCTGGAAGATGCTTAGGCTTGGGCTCAAATGAACCTCCGGGGAAGGGAATTCCACAAAACTGGAGCAGCAACCAAGAACACCCTCCTATGCACCCCCATCCTTCGGACAAGAGTAGCAGATGAAACCTGCAAGAGGGCACTCCCGGATGACCACAGGGGCCACAAATGGAACATGGAAGGACTGGTGGTCTCTCAGATATGTGGGGCCCAGGCCGTTCCAAGGGTTTTAAAGGTCAAAATCAGAACCTTGAATTGTGCCCAGAAAGCTATAGGCAGCCAGTGCAGACTTCAGCCCACAGGTGTAATGTGGTCCCTGTAATTCATCCCCAAAAGGAGACACGCTGCCGCATTCTGCACCAGGTGCAGCTTCTGAATACTCATCAAGGGCTCCACATAAAGCACATTGCCATAATCTAGCCTCGAGGTGATGAAATCATGGAATGACAGTGGCCAAATCCAAATCAGAAAGAAAAGGCTTCAGACTCATCATCAGATGAAGTTAGTGAAAAGCTGTCCTGCCCACCGCCACCACCTGACAATGCAGGCACATCAAGGGGTTCCTAAGCACTCCAAGGCTGCAGACCTGATTGACCAGAAAGGGCTGGATTCCATAAGTAACAGGATTCCCGATCCCCACACACACCCCATGTCACAGGACCAGCCAACTGTCTTCACCTTGGTCCTGTCTGGCTTCAGCTTCAATTAGCTCACACTCATCCAGTCCCCAACAGCAGCCAGGCATCAGGTGAGCACCAAGACTGCAGGGCCTGGGTCAGATGAAAAAGAAAGGATGACACTCAGCTCTATAGCATACTGATGAAACTTCACCCCAAACCTCCAAATGATCTTGCCCAGCAGTCTCAGATACTCACTGAACCAGAGGGGAAACTGAATAGAACCTTACAAGACTCGACAGGGGAGGTCATGAGGGGACAACAAGCAATCACTCATCACCACCGGCTGAGACCTCCCTGACAGGAAAAAACGAACCCACTCAAGGGCAGCCCTGCACACCCTGCCAGTCCCATAGTTGTGTCAACACCACCTCATGATCAACTGTATTAAAGGCCGCTGAAAGATTTAGCAAAACCAACAGGATAGAATTTCCATTATCCATCTCCAGGTGCAGATCATTGACCAAGGCCACCAAGTGCAGTCTCCATGCCATATCCAGGATGAAAACCCAACTGAAACAGGTCCAGCAATCGGATAGCATCGACATGAGTCTGGAGCTGCCTGGCAACCACCAATTCAATTATTACCTTCCCTCAAAAGGGAAGGTTAGAAACATGCCAATATCTGACCAGGAAGTCGCATCTAAAGATGGTTTCTCAAGCAAGGGCTGGACAACCACAGTTTTAAGGGTGTCTGAAACCCTGCACTCCCAAAGGGAGGCATTGAAAAACCCAGTCAGCAACAGCTCTAACATCTCCCATCTTGCTTTCACCAACCAAGACAGGCAGGGATCTAATTTACAACTGGTTGCCCTCCGCACCCCAAGCACTTCCCCCACATAGGTGGGCGATACCAGTTGAAACTGATCTAAATAATCTCAAACTCTGATCCTGCAGTCAAAGTGGCAGCACCCAAGCCGTGATGAATACGAGCAATTTTGTCTGCAAAGCAATTCATAAAAATGTCACAGCAGGCATTTCAACCAGAGGATCACCCTGGGGGTGGACCAACCAAAACATTCCTCCACCACCCTGACAAGGACATAAGAGGGCCAGGATCTGGGTCCTCAGAAGGTAATGATCCAAAGATTACAACAATGTTGTAACAGCACCCCTGATAATTGGAACCCCTGATTCCAAGCTGGTGCAAAATACCAAGTCCAACGTGTGTCCCGCCTCATGTGTCAGGCCAGATATTATTTGAGATAGGCCCATGGCTGTCATGGTGGCCATTAATTCGTACTCTGCCGCTGAAAGGCTGTCCTCAGCGTGCATGTTGAAATCACCCAAGACAATAAATCCGGGTGATCACAGCCACTCCACCCCCTGGGTCCCTGATCTCAGGCTGATGCTACACCGAGTACCCAGCAGCAACCATCTGGGACAGAACAGACCTAGATGCCTCCATCCTGCCAGGTTTCCATAAGTTTGGCGGTCCCATTATGAATAAGATCATAAATGGTAGATGTCTAAATAGCCACCAGCCTCACATTAAGCAGCATCAGTGTCAGATCAGGGGCCCTACTGACCTTAACCTTCAGATATCCCAAAATAGAGGGGAGTGGGACATAGGGACAGACACCAGGTGTCTCCCCCAATAGTCCCTATGGACCATCCTCCCACCCCTGCCATACCTCTCCATGCCCAACATGGCCCCAATAGCTGCCGCCCTCCACTCCCCCTGGTACCTAATTGTCAATCCCCACCCCGGAAGATACTACTCAAAGGGCTCCCAAGGACACAGGGAGATGGGTGGCTGGAGAGGATCTCCCAATCCCAGCACCCCCAGAGGCAGAGAGCTAATAGCAGCAGGTGGGGAAAATCTTTTTTTGGGGCGGGGAGTTTCTTCGTTATAACACTGAGACTGTTCCCCCTATTTTTCAAACTCTTATCGCCTGCTTATGCAAACAAAGTCCAGTCCACTCTCTGCCAACCCCCAGCTCAGTCTCTTTTACCCTTTTTTTCCCCTTGTCTCCAACACCACCTGATGTTCCAGATGCTTCCTCAACCTGCTTATGTGGAGAGGGCAGAGATGGAAAAAACTGTGCGGCAAGGACTCACACAAGCACAGGGATTCCAAAAGGGCTGGGCATAAGCAGCTGTCTCTTATGTTCTTGTTTTTGCCTGGCTTTAAGTCTGGCCCTAACCACAACTAAGCCAAAAGAACTAGTAGCCTTTCAAAGTGGGTGTTTTCAGAAAATCACATCCCCACGCATTACCCATGGCAACCATGGATAATGCATGGGTATGCGTGGGTAATGGGTGGGTAGGGGCTTGTCTGAGAACACACAGAGAGTACGTTTTATGTTGTATATCTGATGTGAACAATGAACATTTTCAACAACAGGCACAGGAAATTAAGAACAGTTGCAATTATTAGTAAATAGTTTGTTCATAAATTGCATACTTGCACCAATAATGGAAAAGTACCAATATTCTCAGGTGAGGAATCCTACTCGTGTATCTTCTTTTCTGGAGGATTCTGGGACCATATTCTTTAAGTAGGTAGTTTGAAAACAGAGCTGTGGAATTAGCCATCACAAATATTTTGCACAACTAATGCAACTTTCTATCCATACTCAAAATACCCATAAGTAAACCATAATTTTATCATTCATACCACATTACTGCATTTAGGTGGGTGGGGGAGATGGGTGATGGGCTTGGGAGGGGCGGGGGGGGGGAAGGTGGGTGTTTGTTACCTCCTTTTAAAGTTGTTCAAAGCTGTCTAAAATTGTTTTAAATGCTGTTTTTATGTTTTTTATATGACTGTGAGCCGCCCCGAGCTGCCTGTGGCAGGAGGGGCGGGATAGTAAATTTTAAAACAAAACAAACAAATAAATAAATACAATCTTCCTTTGTCCACCAACAAATCTCACTTGTGCATGCAGTGTCCCCTCACCTGACCCCCAGAGGACAGCACAACTGTCAGCTCCTAAGTGCGGTCTGACCACACGTCAGTTTACCCCAGGTGGAGGACCGTCATTCAGTGCTCCCCCATTACAGGCATCGGCCCCACTGACTGGATATGCTGCACAAGGACATCTCCCTATTAATATGGGTTTGACACCCTGTCAAGTCTAGTGCAGCATTTGGGGACACAATTTACAGACATGTACTTCTCTTGGGCATCTCAACGAATGAAGATTACACCCTTGAGTCACAGACTTCAAACCACTTACCCCAAAGCACCTAAATTAATGAGACTTCCCCACAGAAAGTGGTTTAAGGATCACAGCTTTGCTGAAGATTCTTGTGGAATCACTAGTAAAGAGCAAATATTAATTGTCCTGGTCATTTCACACAATTAGCTTTACACAGAAATAAGCATGTGGCTGCAAGACAAAGGACTGGAATAAATGATTTCATGTTTTATATCCCCAATTGCACTGGGTTTTTTATTCATAAGTTTTAGTGCCCATCATTTGTGTTCCTGTGATCATACGTATTGATCACCTATTCTAACTTGATTGTTTATGCTCTCTCTCTACCTATTGCTCAATAAGATAAAAATAAATTACCTAAAAGTAAGAAGTGATAAATTATACTTAGCCTTCATCCTTTCTACACTGACTCTACACAGAGAATGTCCCCACAAGGTGATCCTTTTCCCAAAGTAATGAACTAGTGTTTTTTTTCCCCCATAACAAAAGGAAAGAAAACTGTTCCTAGGCCATTATGTACATTTGAGATGTATTCAGTCTTTGGCTGCTTGTACACGAAAGAAAAGGGGAGGGGACTAAGTAACTCACGTTAGAGCAGTCACATGAAACCCCCGGTCATGGGCACAGGGGTTTTCGCATTATTTTCCCCTTCTGCCGCTAAAATCAATAACGTGACACAGGGCTGAAAATCCAGCCCTGAATCACGTTATTGAATTTAACGGGTAAATAGAAAAATAACATGAAAACCCCCGTGCCTACGATTGGGGGTTTCACTTGACTGCTGTAACACAAATTAGTCCCCTCTCCTTTCCTAGTGTGTACAAGCAGCCATTGTTTTAACCAAAGGTATACAAATTATGTTGACTGATGGTTAACAGAGCTAGCTTTATTTAGGTTACCTGCAGAGTAGCGTAAAGAAAGCTCCTGGAGTAGGCTTTAAAGGGAATAACTGATTTTACCTTACAACTCCCCTTTGACCATTTAATAACAAATAAGGGGATGATTCTGGGATATCTTGCCCCTCACCCCTTTTGCCTTGGAAAGTTTCACTCTAATCTCATAGTTATAGGTACTTCATGATCAAGCAACATGAGGGCTTCAATACACAAGGCCATACATGCTGGTGTTATTGTCTGTATAAGTGTGTATTCATTTTTATTCTGCTAAGCACTTGGGCTCAGAGGCATCTAGTGTTATCAAGTTCCTTGGGTTAATTATTGCACTGTGAAATAAAAGAATTTCCTTTATCTCTTTTGCTTCTAGATTTCATATAAAGTGCTTGGCATGACAGTGCTTTGAAACACTCCACAATCCGATGTGTTTTTGAACATGTGGGAAATCAGTGCTTCTCCTACACAGTGGAGAAAAAGCTGCAATTCAAGTAGTGAGCCTGTCTCATTCTCAGTTTTTAACAAAGCAAAATTGAAACATACTGCCCAAAATGATTCAGATAGTACCGACAATGCAGTAATCTGGAAATGCACCTGATTTGATTTTCCTTCACCTTTGTCATTACCTTTTTTCCTGACTCATAAACAAGCTCATGGACAGCATAACACCTTCGACTCAATTGACATTAAGAAAAGAATCATTTCTTCAATACATTGTCAGTAGCATCTGCAAATGTCTAGCCACAGAATGAGTTACTCAGTGAACAGGATAAAGCAAAACAGAAGCCTTTAGCTGCCCTATGGCTGTTCCAACATATATAAAAAGCTTGTGACTCTCTCAGGCCCCACACGCACCTCTGTTCTGCAGTTTAACTGTACACTGTGGTATTAATTAATTATTATATTATAGCACAAGCAGTGTACTTGGGGCTGTACAATCAATAGCTATAGACAGGTCCCTACCAGGGTAATATTTATTTTTATTTATTTACATTTGTATTCTGACCGTACCTTAAGGCTCAGGGTGGGTAGCAGTATAATAAAACCATATAAGAATAAAGGTACATAAAAACATATTTTTTTAAAAATCACCTAAAGCCCCTACCTTTTCCCTGCCTGCCAAACACTTGGTCAAAAAGAAAAGTCAGTCTCTGGCTTTCAAGAACCTCTAGGGGAAGGGAGTTCCACAATACCAGGCAGCCACTGAGAATGCCTCTGTGTGTCCTTGCTGTATGGACATGATGGGCAGGTGGTACCTGCAAAAGAGCACTATTGTAAGCCTCTGGCAGCTCGGGGCAGCTTACAATAAAAACAAACAGCATAATATAAACAACAAAACCATCAATATAAAAATATAAAAACAACAAACAAAAAGGTCACAGAGTAAAAACAACAAACCCCCCCCAGCCCCCTCCCATTACTTCTCTCTCCTGCCAAAAGCCTGGCCAAATAAATAGGTCTTACACTGGCACCTGAAGGAGGGAAAATCCAGGGATAGATGGACTCCCATGGGGAGGGAATTCCACAACCCTGGCACTGAAAGCAAGAATTCCCTCTCCAACGTTGCCCCCCCTTCGTACATGGGGGACTTCAAGAAGGGCACCCCGGCCGATGGCAGGGGCCGATCCAGAACCTGGGGAGTGAGGTGGTCCTGCAGATAGATGGGGCCCAGGGCTTTATAGGTTAAAACCCAACACCTTGAATTGGGCCCGGAAGACTATAGGCAGCCAGTGCAGCAAACAAAGCACAAGTGTTATATGCTCAAGATGCCCCGTCTCAGTAAGGAGACTGGCCGCCGCATTCTGCACCAGCTGCAATCTCCGAACTGTCACCAAGGGTAGCCCCACATAGAGCACATTACAATAATCCAGTCAGTCTTGAGGTGATGAAGGCATGGATGATGGTAGCTGGGTCAGCGTCTGAAATGCCAGTATACCAGATGTAACTGGCAAAAGGCGCTCCTTGCCACAGCTGCCATACATTCAGACAGAGCTGCAAATCAAGGAGTACCCCCAGACTCTGAACTTGAGGGACGAACCCCATCAATGACGGGGACCTTCACACCCTTGGCCCTCCCCACCAGCATCACCTCCGTCTTGTCAAGATTTCGCTTCAGACGGCTCACCCTCTTCCAGACCCCCACAGCTGTCAGACATTGGGTAAGTGAGACATCGGGTAAGCAATGAGACTGCCCATCCTGGGTCAGCTGAAAATGAGAGGTACAGTTGGATGTCACCAGCATATTGATGACAACCAACACCAAACCCCCTCACGACCTCTCCCAGAGGCTGCATAAACACATTGAACAACAGAGGGGACAGAATGGATTCTTGCGGGACACCACACATGAGCCCTCAGGGAGATGAACACTCCCCCAGTACTACAGTGGTGGCCCGGCAGCTTCAGGTACATTTGGATCAGGTCAGCTTCCTTGATTCCTTGCAGTCTGGCTTTCATCTGGGTTATGGCACTGAGACTGCACTTGTGGCCTTGGTTGACAACCTCTGCGGTGAACTTGACTGGGGTTCCTCAAACTTTTGGTCCTGTTAGATCTGTTGGCTGCATTTGATACCAATACTACACACCAAGTTCTTCTGGCCAGGAATGAGCGGAACCATTCAAGAACAATTCTGCCCACCCTGGCACGGTCCTGCAAACAAGTCACCAGCATCTCATGATCAACGGTATCAAATGCAGCCAACAGATCTAATAGGACCAGAAGGGTTGAGCAACCCCAGTCAAATTCACAGTGGAGGTCAACAACCAAGACCACAAGTGCAGTCTCAGTGCCATAACCCAGATGAAAGCCAGACTGCAAAGGATCTAGAAAGCTGACCCGATCCAAATGTACCTGAAGCTGCCAGGCCACCACCCACTCAATAACCTTCCCAAAAAAGGGAATGTTAGAGACTGGCCGATAAGCTGGCAAGGGACGGGAGTCAACATCAAGTGATGATTTCTTGAGCAATGGCCGCACTAAGGCCTCCTTGAGGCATTCAGGGACCCTGCCGTCCCGAAGGGAGGCATTGACTACCTGAGTCAGCAACGGCCCCAATGTCTCCCGGCTGACCTTAATCAGCCAGAACGGACATGGATCTAGTTCAGAACACATGACCCTGACAGACCCCAGAACATCCTCATCCATTAGTGGACAACAGACTGAAACGGATCCCACAAAATAGGACCTCTGGATCTCTTACTGTATCAAATGCGGCATCGAAGCTGTGGCGAATGCAAGCTATTTTATCCATGAAATAGTCAACAGCGAGCGCTAGACTCCAACTCCAGGTGAAATTTATCCACTATAACTAGCCTCATTGACTTAATGGTACAGAGCACCTAAAGTTAAATACATATTTAAATCCAAAGATATAAACATGGGGTCTTAAACTCTGGTCTGTTATACATTATAAGCCTTTGTGCTATCATGATAATAGTCAACAATATTTAGCCAGCAGTCAAAACTGAAAGGCCAAAATAAGAATAGCTATTGTGAATCCTGAGCTCTAGGGAGTTTCAGACAAAGAATAACTCATAATGAGCATTTTGCCTAAAGTTTCTACACATACATATTTCTATTTTGAGAGTTGACTTTTTTTTTTCTAAGCATCTAGCTGGATATGACACTTGAGTTAACCCTGGAAGGAGACACCCCATTGATTACCTAAAACAGTAGTATTAAAATGTCTTTCAACGCGTGGATTAAAGTTTATTGTTAGTCATAAACATAAAATAAAATCAGAAAGAGAGAAGCTGGTAAAACACCAAGTTATGCTGACTCATTTTAGTTCATGCATAATACAGAACATTAAGGTCAGCATGATTTTTTAACAGTAGTTCCACTAGCATTTAAAGTACAGTAGATTAGGCAGGTTAGTGGTATCTTTATTAGCTTGAGATAAATTAATGAGTAGTAACCAAGTGATAGCAGCTATGCATGTGCATATTTTACAGTATTATAATAGAAAAGGAGGGCTATAAATTTGAATAAATAAATATTTATAGAATTGTTTAAAGGCTTCTAAGTTTCCCCATTACAAGAATGGCCATTAGTTGTTGATACACCTTTGTAACATGGGCATATATAGATGTGACAGGCTAGCAGCAAAGAACATAAAACATAATAAAACTGTGTGATCTCCTTAACAATTTGAGACATTTGAGTGTCCCTTGGCCTTAGAAATGGTCTAATTAATGCAAGCAACTTTCACTTGCATCACCCGCAAGATTGTCATAGCAGCATCATTATTCGTAAATTTTAGTACAATGTTTGGTACCGTATATTAACCCTGCCTAAATATAGAAGCATTTTGTAAGGGCAGCACAAAATATCCTATAATTACCCATTTTTTTCAAAGCATTTGCAGCACACAGTTATAGAATTTGGCCAGTTACATAAATGTTTAGAAGAAAGGCTGAGAATATTAAGTTGGCTAACGGGAAAGTTATTTCAAACACATTTCTTGAAGACTGATCAATAAACATGTAATATACATTATAACCAAGGAGCTCCCAGAGATAGGGCAACAGCTTCTATATCAGGGTGTTCTCTATAATGAGATTTGGCAACTTGCTGAATCAAAATAATGAAGAAATGTCCAATTTAAAATGAACATCAGTGCACTTTATTTGAATGAAGATAATTTGCATTATATTGATCAACATGTAAGAGCAAAAGTGAGATATGCAATGCATGCTGAACACACTACTATAATTACACAGCCATTCTCTCTCTCTCTCTCTCTCTCTTTTTTTTTTTTTTAAAGGATGTTCTTCAATGCATGCTGTTTCAGTCTTGTTTTTTTTAAAAATTGCAGGCTAAATAAATACCTGGCAGGCCCAAAGATGGATTGGGGGGTCATCTTGCCAGAGTGTTCACTGTAGTGGTCTTTTTTTGAATGGAAAAAAATGGTTCTCGCCACTGAACCCGTTTATAACAGTCCCATTATAAGCAGCAGAGTTTGTTATAAGTAGTCTGACTATAGATGACTCCTATTCCAGCATCCTTAATTTATGGACACATTACCTGAAGGAGCATAGAGTTACAACTAGTAATGTGCAGGATTAACAAAACAAATGTGATTATTTTAACAAAACTTTGGAGGCCCCATCCATTTGGGTAGAGATATTTCATGTTGTACAGAGCGTAATCATATGGTTGTGCCTTGCTCCTCAGTTTGAATTTCACTCCTCCCCAACACATGCCTTTTCCTCCCCAAGTACCCAAAGTATTAATTCTAAAATTCATCAGCTTCCACACTTTAGCTGACATTGAAACTTGTGGCCGTAGAGTTGGATTGGATTCCATGATGCTTAGCTGCCTACTCTAGACTAGTGGGAGCCCCAAGACTACTCACCAATAGGACAACTTTGCCCTTAAAGATTTTACAACTCCCTAATCCATTGTTCCTATAAATTCTACCTAAATGTCACCACTTACTGTACTCTGTCATCCTGGAATTTACTACCTACTGTTAGCACTCTTTGAATTGTCAACAAAAGAGCATTTTGAAGATCAGATAATAGTCACTTTTCACCATGTATTGTTAATGCCATTTTTGGAAAAGAGTGAAGGTCAGGTCAGGTAAAGCAAGTGAGCACTTACTCAGGCTCCTTCATGTTCAAGGGCCAGAAATAATGATGTGAAGAAAAACATAAGAACAAGTGCCAGAGCAGAAAAGGGAGCCTCTCCTGAGAATAAAAATCTGGGCTGCATGAACAGGCGCAAGTTAACACCTCAGTCACGGTTCACATATGTCAAATGCAAAGCGCTTTGCAAAAAACAGTGGTTACCATATTAATAATAATGTGCAATTACTTAAACTAAGCAGAGCTGAGAAAACAAGTAATAGACGTACGTGTCTGAAACCCTTTTTAAAATATCATTTTATTAATATGCTGAAGGTCTGATTCATCTTTCAGTCTAATTTTCTTCGTCTTAGCACACCACTGAGAATCCATCTCACAGGACTTAATTGAAACACTACAAGAGAGTCTGGTATTACTCAGGATAGTTAAAAAGCTCCCTAGTGCATATGTGCAATAGGCAAAATAATGTGCTAAGAAATGTCCACTTAAAAAAACCTCCCACATATCATCTTAAAATCTCTGTAGGCCTGTTTTAAATCACAGAGTGGTGTAAGGATGGGACTCTGGGCAAAATTTTGGTTTTGGTCAGTTTCTGTTTCAGTTCTCATGTATTTCGGTTCTTTTTCGGTTTCGATACTATCAGATCTTTTGCATTGATTTTTGTATCGGATTTTTAACATTGTAGTTTGTTCCCCATTGAAAAAATGCAACGTTAAAAATTCGGTACAAAAATCAGTGCAAAAGATCCGATAGTACCAAAACCGAAAAAGAACCGAAATTTCGGATTAATCCGAAATGGCCATTTTTTTGAGTACTTTCGGTTTTATCCAAAACCGAAATTCCCATCCCGACAGAGAAGCTTTACAACAGTGTAGCTCAGTTGAATTATGGAGTTACTTTGACCAGGTCTTCATTAAAAAAGATATCTTTAACATCTAGGTAGAATCATTTATTTATTTTATTTATTCAATTTATTATTTATTGATTGATGACACAATCATCAATCAAGAATGCTCTACATACATTCTACACAACTCTAAAGTATATTGCTTTATATCGGGGTGGCCAAGACATTGATCGCAATCAACTAGTTGATCGTGTTCAACTTCCTGGTAGCAGTTTCTGGCCTCCTCCCCTTTTGCCACTCTGGGGGCCATGCACTGCTGTCATCCCCACAAACTGCTTTGTCAGTTCTAGGGTGGGGGGTGAAGAAGCGGCATGTACTGTCCACACAGCGGGGAGGAGGCATCCTCTTCCTCACTGCTCCTGTGGTGGGTGCCCCTTCTGCCTTCCCTGTACAACTTGGCAGAGAGAGACACAGCCTGGTCTCCATTCTACAGATGCTTAGTTTTAAGTGTGTATGTGTTTAATATAACCATGGTCAGCAATCCCAAAAGCTAACCCGAGACCTCCAGAGCTAAAGACGTTACTCACTGCTGCTTGTGCTCTGTTGCTGGGCTGTAAGAGACTCCTATAGTCTTATGGTTCAGGTACAGGCAGGACATCTGACCCCTGTCTAATGTGGGACCACATAGTCAAGCGTGTGGTCAAGGAAACTATATCATCAATTTTAATATATTTTTCTAAATCTTTTCATAAAATATCTACTTTAGAGAGCTCTTATGGGGTTTTAACTTAGGTTTGGCACAGACAATAATCACGAACAGTAAACATATGTATAACTTCTGAAGGTTAGAGTCTGATCCACCCTTTGTGGCTGCACAAGATTCCCATACCTCTCTATACTGCTATGCTCATGTACTGGAGCTGGGGCAAGTTCTCATTGATAATGCAGTCCTTGCTGCCTCCTGGTGCATACTAGCTATCTAAAAGGAGATTAGCAGCATGGGCAGGAAAGAGGTGAAGCTGTGACTTCATTGCCTTAAGAACAGCCATACTGGGTCAAAACTGGGTCCATCTAGCCCAGCATCCTATCTCAAACAGAGGGCACCTTTGGTCACTTGAGAAAAGTACGTAAAAGGTCATAATGAAGTGATCCATTCCCTGCCACTTAGTCCCAGATCCCACCATCAGAGGTTATGACTAATAGACATTTACGGACCACATAAGGTGGCCAGTAACAGGTCAGGGAAGGATGATTTGAGCTGTATGAAACACTTAACTAAAACAATGAAGGAGAACGAACACCAGTGTCAGTACACCAAGGTTCTATAGAGCTTCCATAGTGGAACACACTCTCTCTGGTAATGTTCAATGGAACTGTGTAATAAGCCTTTTAGAATTCTTGGCACAGAATCCACATTACTTCCTCTCTACACGTAGAACATGTTTGTAACTACTACTACTACTACTAATCATTTCTAAAGTGCTACTAGTTGTACTCAGTGCTGTACAAATACACATAACAAAAGGCAGTCCCTGCTCCAAGGAGCTTACAACCTAAGTAAGACATAGACACAGGCAGTTAAAACCAAGGCACTACATGAATCATGGACTACAGGGTGCAGTTTATTCAGTAATTGATTTATTCCAACTAAGATTGGGATCATGATTTAAAGGCAACTTCAAAGAGGTGGGCCTTTAGGTGGGACTTGAATATGCCCAGCAAAACAGAAGTAACAGTCCCACAATAACCAGCAAAGTGAAGTGTGAATAATACACATCAGGGCTGTACAATATCCACTAGTATCCAGTCCCAAATCCCAGCTTGCTTGTCAGACATCGCTGCCTGGATGTCTCGCCGCCACCTTAAACTGGACCCTTAATATGGCCAAGACAGAAGTTCTTTTCTTTACTCCTAAACCCACTTCTCACCTCACTCCCCATCTCTGTAGAAAATACTGTCATCCTTCCTGTTCCCTCAGCCCATAACCTTGGGATCATCTTTGACTCTGCTCTCTCCTTCTCTGCTCACATCCAAAACACTGCTAAAACCTGTCACTTCTTTCTTTAAAACATTACTAAAATCTGTCCCTTCCTTTCTGAAAAACACTGTTTTCCATGCTCTCCTTACCTCCTGCTTTGACTATTGCATAACCTGCTTTTTGCAGGTCTCCCATTGAACCATCTATCTCCACTTCAGTCTATTCAAAATTCAGCTGCAAGACTCACCTGCCTTGGATGCAGTTATGACCCATATAAACCCCCTCCTCAAGTCACTACATTAACCAATGTAGTAAAGGAGTAAAGAAAAGAATTTCTGTCTTGGCCATATTAAGGGTCCAGTTTAAGGTGGCGGTGAGACATCCAGACAGCTATGTCAGACAAGCAAGCTGAGATTTGGTACTGGATACTCATTTGCTTCCATATACAGTTCAAGCTTCTTCTAGTTCCCTGTAAGTGTTTTCACTCTGCAGCCTCTCACTACCTCTCTTCCCTTATCTCCCCCTACGCCCCTTTTTGTGACCTTCATTCATTGGGCAAGATGCTCTCATCTACACCCTTCTTCTCCATTGCAAACCGTATGAGAGTCATTTTGCTGCAACATATAGTAGTTGGTCAAGTAGACGTTTTAGGGCTACTTAGTAAGAGCAATAGTCGAGTTGAAGGAGGTAAGCATGAACCTGAACTGCTGAAAGTCAGGATGGGAGCAGGTCACTCCATATATATATATAGCTGGGATCATGACCATATGTAAACTATAAATTATATTTGCTGCTGCTGCTGCTGGGATATCATTGTCAGAATTCAGGAACCAAGGGCTGAAGGCATGGACAGTAGGCAAGCTTGCATTCCAAGGGTCCAGGAATCATGCAAGTCCAGAGTCTGGAGAATCAGTGCAGAATCAGTAGGCCCAAGGGTTGGAGCATCAAGGTGGGGAAATAAATACACAGGACCAATTGACAGGACGGACAGACAGACGACAGGTAGGCAGGCTTGGGCAGACAGAGCAGGCCGGACAGACCGATCAAAGTGAGAATGAACAGGCTCAAGGGTCGGTGGCAGAGCAGGTACATGGCAGTCGCACAGCATGCCTCAGGAACAGCTAAGGAGCAAACACCCCAAGCAGACACCAACCAGTTAATTATTATTATTAATAATTTTATTTATACAGCACCCTGCCACCAGATGGCTCTCGGAGTGCTTTACAGCATTTAAAATACAACAAAACTCTCAATATAAAATCAGTTTAAAAGAGGGAGGCAAAACACATGAAGGGCTAACCAGCAGCAAATCCTCTAAAAGCACCTGGAAAACAAAAATGCTTTCAGGTGCATTTGGAAGGTGAGGGGGGGGGAGGAACTAAGACGACCATGTGCAGGGAGCAAGTTCCACACTGAGAAGCCCACCACAGCAAAGGACCGATTACCACTGACTTAAGGCATGATGGTGGGATCCCCAAACAGCGGGTGGCATCTAAGCTCAGCTAGCCAGTAGGGTGAGGCTCCAGGAGTGGATCTCAAATATAGCCCAATGTTGTTCTGGGCCTTAAAAAACAGCAGCATGATTTTAAATTCAATCCACCGATCGACAAGCAGCCAATGCAGAGAACTCAGAGAGGACATGATACAATCCCAGCTGCCCAAACCAGTAAATAGCTGAGCGGCCACATTCTGAGCAAGGTGCAAGTGACAAAAACAGCATTGCTGAAAGCCCATAGCAGAGGGAATTATATAAACCAAGCCTCATGGTCACCAGGGCATGGATCACCGTGGCAAGGTCAGCCTGGGATAAGTATAGGCATAGCTTACGTAGATTGCACAGCTACTGAAAGCATTTATGAACCACATCCAATACCTTAGTATTTATGGACAGAGCATGGCCAAAAACGATGCTCAGGTTTATTACCTGACCCACTACCGCCACCCAGACTTCTGCAACATGAAGTGTCCCGAGGGAGGTGGGGGCATCGTCATATTGGCTGCCCCTCCCCAACAGCATCACCTGTCTTCTCAGGGTTGAGCACAAGATAGCTCTGATGCATTCCGCTGGCTGTCTCATTCAGACATTCCTCCAGGATACAGGCTAAGCTGACAGGACTCAGGGGGCAACAGATATACAGTGGTGTATCATCAGCATACTGATGGTACTGAACCCCATGCTTAGCCATAACATCTCTGAAGGGTTGCATGTATACATTGAACGTGGGTGATAGAATAGAACCTTCGGGGACATCACATTTCAAGTCTCTCGAGGATGACGCATCACCATCCATCACCACTGATTGACTCCGATTTTCTAGGTGTGACTCAAACCACCAACTGGCACCTCCAGTCACATCGGCTACATCCCTCAGCCATCAAAGCAGCAGCCCATGGTCAATCATATAAAATGCTGCCATAAGGTTCAGCCTGTGGCCAACTGTCCTCGATCCAAGGTCATCAGCAAATCATTCAACACCCTGACAAGTGCAGCCTCTATCCCATAAGAAAGCCAGAACCCAGTCTGGAATTTCACCAGAATGTCACAGAAGTCCAAGAGCTGCTGCAGCTGTATTGACATGGCCTTCTCAATCATCTTCCCTAAAAAGGGTGGCTAGTGACTGGGCAAGCACTCCGGCATCAAGGGATGGTTTCTTGAGAAGAGAAACACACTCAAAGCTGGCTGGCACCCTCCTCTCTGTAAAGGAGGTGTACAATGCTCATCAATAATGGTACAACTGACCCAGCACTCATGTTCAACAACCTGCACAGGCAGCGGTTGGAGCCACAGGTGGTGGTCCTCAATGATCCCAACAGTGTATGGATCTCCTGGTCAGTAAACCCTGTCAAAGTCAGCCAGGGGGACACAGTCCCTCGGGACCCTGCAGCTGGAGTCTATCAATCTTCTCTGCAAAGAATGAAGCAAATTCTTCACAGCACTCCATAGATAAATCTGTAGATGAATTGCGGCAATCTGACATCACCAGAGTGCACAGTCACACAACCCAAAACAGTTGCACTGGTCTATTCCTTGCAGTGTCTATGCCAGAGGACAAGTATAACTGCTTGGCCTCAGTAATAGCTCTTCTGTACATCCGCATGAACTCTTTGTACAGTTGAAGACTGGACTCCAGACAGCTCCAGCACACTCTCCTCTCCAACCTATGTTCCAGCCTCTTTTCATCCACCAGATCACTATTGTACCACAGCATTCTATGGACCGTTGAGATAATTAGGTTCCAGCAAGTAGTTAGGGAATCGAGGGCCTCCTCTAACAGCTGAAAGTAGCTATCAGTGAGCCTGTCAACCCCCTGGTTGGAAAGGGAAGACAGATGAATTCCAGCACTTGTAACGAGGCTACTGAAATTCACTGGATTCAGCAGTCTCTGAGGCCGCGAAACAATAGACCGGCNAAGTCCAGAGTCTGGAGAATCAGTGCAGAATCAGTAGGCCCAAGGGTTGGAGCATCAAGGTGGGGAAATAAATACACAGGACCAATTGACAGGACGGACAGACAGACGACAGGTAGGCAGGCTTGGGCAGACAGAGCAGGCCGGACAGACCGATCAAAGTGAGAATGAACAGGCTCAAGGGTCGGTGGCAGAGCAGGTACATGGCAGTCGCACAGCATGCCTCAGGAACAGCTAAGGAGCAAACACCCCAAGCAGACACCAACCAGTTAATTATTATTATTAATAATTTTATTTATACAGCACCCTGCCACCAGATGGCTCTCGGAGTGCTTTACAGCATTTAAAATACAACAAAACTCTCAATATAAAATCAGTTTAAAAGAGGGAGGCAAAACACATGAAGGGCTAACCAGCAGCAAATCCTCTAAAAGCACCTGGAAAACAAAAATGCTTTTAGGTGCATTTGGAAGGTGAGGGGGGGGGAGGAACTAAGACGACCATGTGCAGGGAGCAAGTTCCACACTGAGAAGCCCACCACAGCAAAGGACCGATTACCACTGACTTAAGGCATGATGGTGAGATCCCCAAACAGCGGGTGGCATCTAAGCTCAGCTAGCCAGTAGGGTGAGGCTCCAGGAGTGGATCTCAAATATAGCCCAATGTTGTTCTGGGCCTTAAAAAACAGCAGCATGATTTTAAATTCAATCCACCGATCGACAAGCAGCCAATGCAGAGAACTCAGAGAGGACATGATACAATCTCAGCTGCCCAAACCAGTAATTAGCTGAGCGGCCACATTCTGAGCAAGGTGCAAGTGACAAAAACAGCATTGCTGAAAGCCCATAGCAGAGGGAATTATATAAACCAAGCCTCATGGTCACCAGGGCATGGATCACCGTGGCAAGGTCAGCCTGGGATAAGTATAGGCATAGCTTACGTAGATTGCACAGCTACTGAAAGCATTTATGAACCACATCCAATACCCTAGTATTTATGGACAGAGCATGGCCAAAAACGATGCTCAGGTTTATTACCTGACCCACTACCGCCACCCAGACTTCTGCAACATGAAGTGTCCCGAGGGAGGTGGGGGCATCGTCATATTGGCTGCCCCTCCCCAACAGCATCACCTGTCTTCTCAGGGTTGAGCACAAGATAGCTCTGATGCATTCCGCTGGCTGTCTCATTCAGACATTCCTCCAGGATACAGGCTAAGCTGACAGGACTCAGGGGGCAACAGATATACAGTGGTGTATCATCAGCATACTGATGGTACTGAACCCCATGCTTAGCCATAACATCTCTGAAGGGTTGCATGTATACATTGAACGTGGGTGATAGAATAGAACCTTCGGGGACATCACATTTCAAGTCTCTCGAGGATGACGCATCACCATCCATCACCACTGATTGACTCCGATTTTCTAGGTGTGACTCAAACCACCAACTGGCACCTCCAGTCACATTGGCTACATCCCTCAGCCATCAAAGCAGCAGCCCATGGTCAATCATATAAAATGCTGCCATAAGGTTCAGCCTGTGGCCAACTGTCCTCGATCCAAGGTCATCAGCAAATCATTCAACACCCTGACAAGTGCAGCCTCTATCCCATAAGAAAGCCAGAACCCAGTCTGGAATTTCACCAGAATGTCACAGAAGTCCAAGAGCTGCTGCAGCTGTATTGACATGGCCTTCTCAATCACCTTCCCTAAAAAGGGTGGCTAGTGACTGGGAAGCACTCCGGCATCAAGGGATGGTTTCTTGAGAAGAGGGAGAACCTCAGCACACTCAAAGCTGGCTGGCACCCTCCTCTCTGTAAAGGAGGTGTACAATGCTCATCAATAATGGTACAACTGACCCAGCACTCATGTTCAACAACCTGCACAGGCAGCGGTTGGAGCCACAGGTGGTGGTCCTCAATGATCCCAACAGTGTATGGATCTCCTGGTCAGTAAACCCTGTCAAAGTCAGCCAGGGGGACACAGTCCCTCGGGACCCTGCAGCTGGAGTCTATCAATCTTCTCTGCAAAGAATGAAGCAAATTCTTCACAGCACTCCATAGATAAATCTGTAGATGAATTGCGGCAATCTGACATCACCAGAGTGCACAGTCACACAACCCAAAACAGTTGCACTGGTCTATTCCTTGCAGTGTCTATGCCAGAGGACAAGTATAACTGCTTGGCCTCAGTAATAGCTCTTCTGTACATCCGCATGAACTCTTTGTACAGTTGAAGACTGGACTCCAGACAGCTCCAGCACACTCTCCTCTCCAACCTATGTTCCAGCCTCTTTTCATCCACCAGATCACTATTGTACCACAGCATTCTATGGACCGTTGAGATAATTAGGTTCCAGCAAGTAGTTAGGGAATCGAGGGCCTCCTCTAACAGCTGAAAGTAGCTATCAGTGAGCCTGTCAACCCCCTGGTTGGAAAGGGAAGACAGATGAATTCCAGCACTTGTAACGAGGCTACTGAAATTCACTGGATTCAGCAGTCTCTGAGGCCGCGAAACAATAGACCGGCTACTGTGCTGCCAGGTGGCAGCTATATAGTAGGCTCCCAGCAGCTGCAAAGTGGGCATCAAAGCAGATCCCAGGCCAGCTCCAAGGCAAACAAACATTAAACAGATCAGATAGGACAGAGAAGACACAATCCAGGAGGGGGAAGAAAGAAACCAGGTAGGCAACTGGGGTCAAGACACGAAGCTGACTGGATTGAGGCAGGAGGAAGACTGATGATCCACCCAGCTGCCCTTGGCTTTGGTCTGGCCTTATATATATGCCAGCAGCCAAACAGCAAGTTGGAAACATGGAGCAAGGCTGGGGGACAGCATGATCTGGCCAACCCTGAGTAGTGGGCCTTTAGCAAAGTCCCAGGGCTCTGGACAGAGCACCTTGGTGGAGGTGAGGGACCAGCCACTGGGCTCAATCCCAAGCCCTGTGGATCCCGCATACACATGTTTTTCCATGGGACACAATGCCCGCAATAGAGAGCCGCGTGGTTTTGCACACGGGATCCGTGGGGCTTGGGGTCGGCCTCGCCATGATCAAGGCCCACGCCCCAGAGGCACCAGTATAAGACTGGGTCCATAGAATCATAGAATTTCAGGGTTGGAAGGAACTTCCAAAACGGTTTTAGTGGTTATTAAAAAGAATTAATTATGAAAAATATATTTGGCACAGGTCAAACATGTTGGAAGCTTGGGGTTTATTATAAAACTGAAAGAACTAAAAGAAGTTAGGTTAAAGGGCCTTCTTCTACAAAAGTTTACCATGCAGGTAAATCATGGGGCTGTTTGCATGAGTAAAATTGCTTACCCACGAGTAGTGGACTGCCGGATTAGGCAGGAAATCAACAGTTGTATAGAAGAGATAATTCAAGGCAAACAAGATGCCAATGTTTACCTAAGCGAAAAGGTGACAAAGATCACACAAAGGCAGAATTGATGCAATTTGAGTAATAGGCTCAAGGCAGTGGCGAGAGGGAACACGTTTTACTACACTGTAGCCAATCTTAGCAAGAAATGCTGAGAGTCATAAATTTTGATGTTCCTTCTACAAGCCAATAAATGCAAATAAGAATAAACCATGGTCTCCATCCAACTATTTTAATGGATTAAGGCCAAGACAAGAGAGAGAGAGCATGCTATAAACTACTTTTAAAATGCTCCCTTAGGATCTGAGAGGTGATTATTCCTGATGGTATTCCATTCTGCCATTGATCAAAAACTAAAAACACATTCTCTATAGCTTGATGAGTAAAGAAACATTTGACTACAGCTTGATATTCTCCTTCACTCTCAACTTTAAAAACCAGAGGAGAAAAAAAAAACCCAAAAAATACCAGAGGCCCCCAAGATGAGAAACGGATGACATTTAGTGTAGATGCCCTCTGGTATTTGCTAAGGTTCTGTATTAAATTCTGAAAAGTTAGATTTTTATTGGATGTCTGATTAATGGGGTGAGAGAGAGAGCGACTTTCTGAAAACCTTTGAACCCACTTAAACGATCACAGATCTGAAATTATGTAAAAGGAAACTGAATCCTGTTAAGGTTTCAAGCTCAGAACTGCACCCATTTTGCTCAGCAGGGTGAAAGTTGAGATGGTGAGAAGCACTTCTCACCATGCACATAAACTGTGAAATGTGGTGTTGGAAGAAAGCCAGCATATGGGCCAACCGGCAAGCAGACATACACACAGCAGGGCTCCTCTTCAATTGTTATTTATTTTACTTTTCTTTTAATGTGGTTTTGGGTAGCTTGCTTGACAGAGATGGCAATAGAAAGGTCAGGCTTTTTCCTACAGTGCTAGCATTCTCAAAGGCACACACAGACAGTATTCAGACACTTAATGCCTGTTCCTTTGTAAGCTGTGGAGCTATTTTATGATGTAGCAGAGAGAAAGAAAGCTTTTTAAACTTCTGAAAGCATGTTTTCAATAAAACTAAAGCTGGATTTCTCAAAGTGATAGCTTATTCTTCAGTTGTGCTAGAAGGGTTTAAATCAGCTACCTATCATTTATAGAATGAATGCTAATCTGGTATAAAAAGCAGGCAAGAGTTCGTGTAGGTTAGAAAGCTTGCTTCTCCCTCATTTCTGCTTTATTGTAGTTCATTTTCCATGCAGGAGATACTGTGGAACAATGCAATTGCTGGCAGTATTATTTATCATTTACACAGCACTTCCAGGGCTCAGACTGCTTTACTATCTTTCTCTGGATACCATCATAATGGTCTAGTTATTAGTCCCATTTTACAGATGGGAAATTGAGGCTGAGCGTAACTTGCCCAAGGCCAGACAGAGAGTTCATCTCTAAGACAGGATTTCATCCCTCATATCCCAGGACCAAGTCCAGCAACTTAGCCACTAGACTAGAGTGGCTCTTTGGGGTAGTGCATAAAATTCCAGGTTAGACAAAACTATGCACACTGCAGCTCTGAGTTATAATAAGGCTCAATATAGCAGGAGTGCTGAGAGAACTAACCAAATGCTCTCACAACCCTCTGTACTTTCCTGTCTCACACCTGCCCCTCCTATCTTCCCTAATTTTCTCTAACCTTCTCTTTTTAAGTCTTATTTCCCTACTCCTTCAGTCTGCCATCTTCCTGTGCCCCCACAGTCTTTCTACCTGTTCACTAATTTTGACCACTGTGGTTCATTTAGGCAATCACCACAGGAAACAGAAAGTGTACAGTGTTATTAATTTCTAACTTGTATTTGTAATGCAACACATATGCAGCCAGACGAGATGCCTACTACACCTTGGGCACCTTTACCCCACTCTGGGCAGCCTTACCACACGATGCAGAGTGCATTGTGTGGCCAGAAACTGCGAGATGTTTTCCTCGCCATGGGGTGGGGCAGGCAGCTGGCTGCTGTGTGCTGTGTCGTCGGGAAAAGGCTGAGGACGCAGCATGTAGCAGCCTTGCCTAAAATGGCGTAAGTCTGCCCAAAGTGCAGCAGCTCGTCTCCCTGGTCAGTCTGGCCAACCACATGGGGCTTTGAGTGGCGGCCACTCACTCCAGTCCCGCACAGCCACGTCGTGGCTGGGGGTAGAGATAGGATAGTGATCCGGCTGGCGGAGGGAGATGAGGCAGGGCTGGGTGCCTGTTCATGTGGCTGGTGCCCCCGCCCACACACACACACACCATGGTGGGATGACCGACAACGGCCTGCCTTGCCTTCCCAGCTTCCCCTGTGCTGGCCAAAAGTGTGGCGGCTGCAATTGCCTGCCAAGAGGCTGTGAGAGTATCAGGCCCTTCCCAACTTGTGTGGTTGCACCCTTTATTACAGCTTTAATATAAACACTGCTGGTGTTAGGAGAGACTGCAGAATGGATGCCAATGAGGAGGAAATGCAGTTTGTCGAGCTTCCGGTGACTTTACTGATTGAACGAGCATTACAACAGCTGAACTAAACCACCTGTTGATTTATAGCACAAAACCAATCAACAAATGGTGACCAAAAAACCCAGAAATTTGTCTGTCCTGTGACATTGGCTGAACTTTCAACCACTCATTCAATCAGTTGACAAATGTAGCACGAACACTGAGAAGGCCATACTGTTGTTTATGGGAAATGCTAAGACAGAGACATCTTGTGGCTGTAACTAGCATAATCAACTTTACAGACAGATTCCAATCCCTCTCACTGCAGTTTCGGTGAGTTTGTAACATGGATATCATCAATTTGAGGAAACATAAATCAAGTCCTAGAATTAAAATAAAAATAAAAATGGGATGCATGGCACAAACTCAGTCAGGAAGGAAGTTCTAATGGCTTGTGTTGGTACCAAATAATTTTATATTCTTTTATAAATAAAATTTTATAAAACTCTTCTATAGCCTTGCCGTCAGCCAGGAACGCTCTCTTGCGGGTAACACCAGCCAATCTTGTTCACATGGCAAGGGCCCATAGAGAGGCATTCTCAAATGTCTCCGTTGCTGACCCAGTGTTATGGAACCCCCTTCCCCCAGCGGTTCACCAGAGTCCAAGCATGGCCATATTTCGGAGGCAGCATAAAACCTCTCTTTTTGGAAAAACATTCAGAAGGCAGGGAAACCAGTTGAGGTGGGTGGGGTTTTTTAATAGATTTTAATGGATTTTGTGTTTTTAATATTGTAAGCTACCCTGAGTCTTAGGGGAAAGCCAGGATAGAAATGTAAAAATAAAATAAATAAGAAAGGAAAGAATTTAATTAAAAAAAATACGGTTGAGGTGCTTGATACCTCATGGGCTGGGCAATTGAGAACTGATCAATTCTAGTTTTTTTTATTCTTTAATAACGGATTTCATTCTCCATCTTTGTAATGATGGAAAAACCTGGATTTGCTTTACAGTACATTTCCTCTGATGACTGAAGAGACCACCAATTCTTGGTTGCTTGGCTGGCTTAACCTCCTGCAAACATCACATCTGTGATCTGGGACTGAAGAATCTATTTTTAATATAGGTTTATGCACTGGTCCAGCATCCATGATGTCAGGTATTCCTACTACTGCCAGAGCTTCCCGCTCATTGATGTTCAGATGGAAATCCCTTAAATAACATTTCCAGATGTCCTTAAACCAGAGGCTTTGGAAAACCTATGGATCTCTTGGCATTTGGCTATTTCACCATAAAGCACATTCTTCAGGATACATCCAGTTTCCATCCTTTGCATGTGTGCAAACCAGCACAGCCATTTTTGGGGAGAGCAAGGATGTTTGGAAAATTGGCCTTAGCAAGAGAATCTGCACTGGTGACCTTTATCTTGCCAAGTACTACCTAGAATGAAACATAGGCAGCAGAGATTAAAGCTGCTAAGATGGAAAGCATATACAGTACTGAGTCACAGTTCTTTAAAAAAAAAAAAAAAGATTTACCCAAAATACCATGGGTATTTTCATACGTTACGAGATCACAGTCAATCACAGTGAACCACGGTCAATCCCGCGGCAGGGCCAAAGCGCCCTGAACGTCTGTTTTGCGGGCGCCAGATGTTCACCACAGTCAATCCCCAGCA
>QEPC01005937.1:688555-703571 GCA_003113815.1 Sphenodon punctatus
TTCATGGCCCCCTGCAGCTGGCTGTGAGGCCCCCCTTTCCTTACGGACCCTGAATGTTGGCCCCGCTGAGCGCTCCCGCCTCTGCCCCGCTGCCGCGGGTCGCTGCCCTCTCCTGCCATGATGTCCCTGGCTCATTGCTGTGCTGGCTGATTCCTGGGGTCCCGCTGCCCCTGCCTGTGGCTCTGTGCCCCCTCCGGGGGGCCCCCCTGTCTGCCTCTGTAACTGGTGTTCCCCTCCATGGCTGCAGTCTCCTGTGGTTGTCTCCTGAACATTGAGCCTGCTCCCAGCACCCCGGGTGCGGATGTCCTTCCTGGTCTGGCCTCGATCCCTCCTGTGCCCGTGCCTCCCCCGCCCCCCTTTGGTGACTCTCTGACCGTGGGGTTCTGGGGGCCGTGGACTGCACCTGCCGGCGTCTTCCCCACGGGGGGGGCTGGTTTATGGAAGGGCTACTCTGCTATTCGGCCCCGGCTCACCTCCTTCCCATCCATTGCACCATAGCCGGCACGAGTTCCCTGACAGCCTCTTTGACCATTCCCGGGCCGCTACCTAGTCCATGTGGCCTCCCCCATGCCTGTGCTCTGCCCCTGGGGGTCCCCCTGTTCTGGGACTGCCTGTGTAGCTGTGGGGGTGCCTGTGCAGGCTATGCTGTTGTGGGGGTTCTGGGTGCCGTTCCCCGTGTCCTGCCCTGGCCCCGTTTTCTCCCCTCCTCCGTGTCCCCCCCCTTTGACCGTTGTGCCATGTGTGTTGTCCGTCCCGCTGTGTTCCCCCTTCCCTTCCTTTCCCATGTAGGTGTGTGCGCGCCCGGGCGTGTGTTTGTGCTGTGTGTTCCACTGTGACCTCGTTTTCCTGGTGCCTGTTGTGTGTGCTGCCTCGGCGGCTCTTCTCCCTCCTTTCCCGTTTCCCTTGTGTGGACATTCCCTGTGGGCCCTTTTGGCTTCCTTTGCCCTCAGCCAGCCATGTCTGCCTCCCGCCCCTCCCCGGTGCCTTCTGGGTGCTTTGACCACGGCCCGGGATCGGCGTAACGTCTGTTGCACTGCACCAGGCCGTGGTCTGCCAGTCCGATTCCCTGCCATGGTCCCGCTCCCGTCACGTCTGTTTGGTGCCTCTCTTGCCCACGGGGGGGTGGTTAGCCGGCTCGCCACCGCTGGGAATCCACTGTGGTGAATCGGCCGCCCGTAACATCTGAAATCACCCCATGAAAAAACATTCCTTCTTTTCTGTAAGGATTAACAGTTTTTTATGCAAACAACAAATAGTTTATAGATGACAATTATCACACTGAATACAGACGCCAAATTTGTGACAAGGTTGACTAACCCAGAAAGTAGCTTTTTATGGACAAAAGCTGTAGGATTTTTGAGAAGCAAGGGGAGTAGGTTTGATTAAAAACAAGAATCCTTTTTCTTTTAAGCTAAAGAGAAAGAATATCTTAACCAGAAAGACTGCTGACTCCACCCAGCAGCATTGTCAACACTAAGCCACCTTCTCCCACAGCTATTGCCCTAGTTCCAGTATTGTAGTGTGGAAATAGCAAATATCCCGGCCCGGTGTCCCCAGCCTTTTTACCTGCAGGTTTGGCTCCAGGCCCTTTGAGATACTGGGAACTCCAAGCATTATCTTCTCCACTGAACCCATGTAAGATGTCTCCCCACAAGAGCCTCATGATTAGTTATAGGTCCTCCTCAGGTTGGGAAAGGCCTTTCCTTTTTAACCCACAGCTTTCTCTCCTGCTATCATCTTATTAATAAATGATAATGAAAAGTTCCTGTTTTCAAAATGTTTTCTCCCTGGGGAATCTCAGCCACCGTGTCCTGTAAAGGCTGTGATAAATAAGTCTAATGGTGTGGTATACTTTTCCTAGCAATGTTTAGAACTTTGCTGAATCATTATTTTTTGCTGTTATTATTTCTAATAATTTATATCCAGGAACTCATGTTCACTGCATTTTCCCCATTGGTAGCAATAGGGAAAACACAGTGAACATGGGTCCCTGTTTATGTCTCATCCTATTCCCAAAGGTGCAGGGTGGCTCAGAGCATTAACTAGGGGTGTGCATGAGGAAAAAAATTGTTTTTGTTTTTTCAATATTATTTGTTTATGTTTTTATAACTAAAATGCCCATTTTTGTTTATTAAAATAAAAAACATTTTAAAAATCAATAACATGAAACCAATTTTTTTCATTTCCATGCCTTCAAAAAGTGCTTTCAAGAGTTCCTCTCTGACGCGGTCCCTTCCACAAACTTGCCAAGAGTGCCCCAGTGTGGCAGAAATATCAGTGAGAAATTGATACGCAGCAGCTGGGTAGAGGACAGAGCAAACACTGGCATGCAGTGGGTGCTGGGCATTGAAGCAGCCAAGTACTTGCACAGAAGGAAATGATGGTTCCCCAAGTATGGCAAGGCTTCTAGTTGAAGAAAATGCCCCTGGGAGGTAGAACTATCAGTAAGAGATCGGCACACACAGCAGGTGGACAGGACAGACCAGACGCTGGCAGGAAGCGGGAACTGACTGCTGAAACAGAAGGGGCTGGCAAAGGAGAGGAGAAGACTCAGGGTGAAAACAAACATAACTCTAACTCCACTTTAACATTTCATATGCATATTAAAGGGATGCATAGGGCACCAATACAGCGCTGCAACATGCATAAGAAATGTTAGAGTGGTGTTAAAGTGGAGTTAGCGTCATGCCTGTTTTTACCCCTACTCTCCCCACTAGCTAGAACATCATGACTTCAAGAGTTGCTGAGAGCATGCCAAGGGGGCAAGAGACATGAGGGGGAGAGATCATCACCACAGAATGGAGTGGCAGGAGCCCGACATGTGGCAGGGCATCATCAGCTTGCAGCAGTAATGGCCCCAGGGGGCAGTACATCTGAGAGAGACTGACATTTGGGCAGCAATAGCAGGAGGCAGGAAGAGCAAAGGAGCAGTGGGCAGGCAGGGGCACAGGCTTCATCTGTCATTGCAAGAACCCCAGGTTATGACAGTACACTGTCAGCTTGCAAGAACACAAAGGGTTCAGAATGTATAACTGGAGGGGACTGGGGATATGAGGATAGGAAGGGGGAGAAGTCTATTTGTTGTACCAAAGAATGTGGCTGACAAGTAGCAGAAGGCACATTGAACAGCTCCCATGCACAAGCACAAGAGCCAAGCCTGAGGAATGTTGGAGGTGCACACAGTAACAACTGGCTAGTCACAGGTGCAGAGCTCTGTGTGCCCTCGGCTCCTATAAGTCCCCTGTGCCCTCCTGCAAGCTCCTCTGATTGGTACAAGCAAGTTGCAAGGATGTGTGAGCAAAGACCAATCTTTTATGTCTATTGCAGGGGTCTGTGACCTATCTGCGTTGCCAATTGGCTAGAGGAGATGTCAGTCTTAAGCGGCCATTTGGGACTCTCACTTCCCCTCCCCCGTGCACCTGTTTACAGCCTGGGCCATCTGCCAGGCTACCCAGAAAGGGGGGGGGGGACATAAAACAAGTTTTTATGTTTTTTTTTAATGTTTTTATTTTAACAACAAACAATGGACATTTTCATTATGTTTTTATAAAAACAAACAAATTGCACACCCCTCCTATTAGCAACAATATAAAAGTCGCATATCTAAAACATCCTTCTCCCCCTCCTCCTCTCTTTACTGCCAGCCTCCCCTCAGCCTTCCCCACTCTTTCATCCTGAGGCTCCCCTCATCTCCCTTATACCTGCCTCAGCATTCCCCAGCTCCCATCCTTCCCTCCGAAAACCATTCTCATCTCCCTCAAAATCAAATGTTCAGTAACAAGTATACAAAGCTTAAATGTGTAAATTATTTTCTACATACAGTAAGAATTAAAGTAGATCATATTTATACAAGAAAATATTTGGAAAGCATCTAACAAACTTTTACAACAGCAAAAGCACTAGAAAACCATGACTTTCTGGGCATCTGCATAGAAGTTGAATATTGCTAAAACTAAATCCCCCCAATAAACAAATCAACATCTGTTAAATAAGAGCATTAAGTCTATACAAAGGAATGGAATATGGGTACACTTCCTAGGTAACCGAAATCACATAACTCTTAGATTGTGACATAGATCCTTGTTAACTAACTGATTAATCAGTATATTGGGGTATTCTCAAGGACAATCGTTTTTTTAATGCTTCAAATAACACCTTTTCACCAGGTCCTCACAGACTGGAGAAGCCCTGAAAGAACTACTGTAGGCTCTACAGGATTGAGCCAACTCAGGCTTAGGAAACTGTTATAGCAAGATTTACTAAATTCAAAAGTTGCTGACTGCTCTTACAGACAGGAAAAGCCCCTGATTCACATCTTCTCTTGGGAATAAATAGCATATCAGCAGAGTGAGTAAGGCAGGAAAAATTTTGAGCTCTCATAATAGCTCTGCAATCCTGTAAATGAACATGAGGTTAAAAGTCTTGGTCTTACCAATAACAAAAATAGTTTTTGTGCAAATTTTTAATGATGGTTTTCAATTACAGTTAGTCTTGGTGAAATTTCCTGATTTGTAGGAACATCTACCGTTTTGGCACCTCAACTTTCTTAATGGCATAATTAAAATTCACTCATAGCCCTCAAAGCTTTTATTCCTGTTCTTTGGAAATAAATGTATATTTTAGGTGTTAACTAACATCTGCCTGGGCCAGCGCCGAACCCTGCCCATCTGCTCCAGACCCGCCAGATGTGGGCCCAGTTCAACAGTGGGGTTGGCAGCTGGGCCAGAACACGGGGCAGGAACAAACCAGGTCCACAGTCTAGGTTGGGCCACCACAGGCTGGGCCAGCTCCTTGGAGACTGAATGCCACTGCCCATTGCTGCCTTTCCTTACCCCCACCTCCCCACTGCCCCTTGCAGAGGCATCATGGTCTGGGACACGGGGTCTGTAGGTGAGGCAAGGGAAGTGGGGAGGAAGGCAGCAATGAGCAGCAGCATTCAGCCTCCAAGGAGCTGGTCCAGGCCTGTTAGTCCCAACCTAGTTACGCTGAGTACTTGCACCAGCTGTCAGGGCCTCTACCCATGCACACAGGCTCCCAGGAGTGAACTGGAAGGTAGGCCCCATGACTTCTTGTTTGTTTCAAAGGAACTGTGCATTACCATCAGACCAAACTTCTGGTTCACTTCCGGGGTGCAATGCACATGCGCAGAGGTCCCACAGGTGGGTGTATGTGCCAGGTGTGACTGAGAAGGTGAAAATAAGCCAATTAGAGCAAAAGTGGCCGATTAAAAGAAACTCTCTTCAAGGGAGAAGAGGGGTAAAAGAGCCAGTGTGAATGGGGATCTGCCGTGGCTTCTCTCGCGCATGTCAAGGCACAAAATCCTGCCCTGACATGTGCAAGAGAAGCCACGGCAGATCCACGTTCGCACCGGCTCTTTTACCGTTGGCCGGTTCCTCGGCGCTGCTGAATCTTCCCTCGGCCCTCCTGCTGCTGCCACCGCCACCCCAGGTGAGAACACAGCCTGAGCTGGTTTTCCTGTGTTGTGCAAAAGCTTTTATGTAATGCGTTTTGTTCTTTTACTTCCTGTTGTATGTACCCTGAAGATCTCCTCCTGAGCATGGGAAAAGACATCAAATGTGTGGGATTTGTTTCAATTTTTCCTAGTTGCAGCATTTGTTGTTGTTTTTTTTAAAAAAGGATCCCCCCACCACCACTTGTGCTGTCCTTGCAACATGCACTGACTAGGGAGATAAATCTTAAAGGTCTAGCTAATAGGTGTTGAGAAACATGGTAGCTTATCTACATGAACATTTAACGTGTTAGGATCACACCCTTTATCACTGCATAGCTATGCTCAAACTGATTTGGCTGTCTGAGGAAAGGAGGCTTGATTGCTAATCAAATGTTATTTTCCAGTCAGCCTAAAAACTTCAGAGCTGAAGCTCCCAGCTAGAGGGTGTGTGATGTCTCCTTTGGAATCCAAATATATTTCATTACAATTATTCACCTTTCTTTGACAGCTGTTGCTTCTAACTTCAACAGGCTCAATTATAGTCATCGTTATTAGTAAGTACCAAGGATTGGATTAAGACCTTGGCTTTCTAGAGTTTTTCTGTTGCTCTGCACCCAGTTCTGCAGCTCTTTCTTAGGTGAGTAGCCCCATGTTGTATCAATGGAAAATATTAAGTAAATGAAGGGTACAGCTACAAGAGACAGTATCAGGATTCGAGCAGCCTTACTGCAATTTGGGCACCATTGCCATACAATGTAGTGGCTCGCATGCCAGACGACCACCAGATGTTCACCCCACCCTGGAGAGGGTTGGGAAGCTGTCTGCTACGCCCTGCATCCTCTGAAAAAGGAGGGTAGTAGCCTTACCCAAGGTAGCGCATGTGCCTGGTCTCTGTCTGTCCTGCCCTGTGGTGAGGCCCACTATGGGACTTTGAGCAGCGGACATGGTCACCATTCCCACACCGCCACATCACAGCCAGGGGTGAGACAGTGGGTGGGCCGGAGGAGTGTGGGTGGTGCAGGGCTCCCACACATGTGGTTAGAGCCTCGGCCCACCCTGGAGTGTGGTGGGACAGCCAACAGCGGTCCCCCAACCTGATTTCCCCATGGGGAGCAGAGAGTCTGCCCTGCTCTCTGTGCTGGTCCGAAAATGTGGCAACTGCAATTACTCAGCCGGGGATCAGTCCCAGCCGGGCTCATCTGGTTGTACCCTATATGAATGAAGCCCTGCCTATTGACAGCCTATAGGCATTCTCAGGTGCATAGATGTATTACTGAGAGATCCTAGCTGTTCTGCTTAATGGACTAAACTTAGTCACAGCTTAGTCCATAAATAATAGGGATGTGTGAATGCGGTTCGCAAGTTCGGGGTTCAACCCGAATTCAGCCAGTTCGGACGGCCGAACAGAACGCCAAAAAACCCCAAACAGTTCATCCATGTTTGGGCACATTCGGATGAGTTTGGGCAGGGAAAATGGGACTGGCAGGCCTGGGGGGGGCAGCTGAGAAGGGGTGGAGAGAGACTTGGACTAGCAGCCAGCCTGCCTAATAACCATCCCTCTTTTCCTCAGACCACTGGCTTGCCAGTCTGCGATTGGCCATGGGCTAGGCTGCACAGAGCCAATGGGGCTTGTGGTAAGGCGGGCGCAGCAAGTAACAAAAGTCATTGCCCTCCCCCCCTTCCATATCATTCTGAGCTAGCCACTGATCCTCTCAGCAGGCATTTTCAGAATTGTGTTCCTTCCAATCCATTGCCATCCTCATATTTCACCCATTTACCTCCATAGTTTCATTTATTTAGATTAGATTTGATAGATTTAGGTGTTCAGAATTCTTGTGGCATGTATACTGCAGAAGGCTGAAACACAAGACTCCTGCAAGGGTCACATAGTAATTTACTGTATGAGACTGGACCTGTAATGTGGGTGAGACTGAACCTTGCTGGGGTTTTTTTTTAAAAAAGATATTAGATATTGTTGGTTTTTGTTTTTAAATGGGAGGTGGGAAAAGTGTATATTTGGCCTCGCATATTTCTAACTGTTTTGTATTAAAAAATTTAATTGTTTTGTCCATTTATATCTGTTTTTGCAATGGCCTTACAGCTAGGCAATAAAGAAATAAAAAATAATAATAATTTTAAAAAGATTTAGGTGTTATACCCAGCATCAAGAAGCAGCCACTCCAGCCCCAGGTCCCACCATCAGGGTTCTGGGACCTACGTTGCAGGCAGGGAGGACTGTCATTCCACTTCATCCAGAAGCTGCCACTCTAGTCCCAGGACCCACCATCAGGGTTCTGTGGCCATCATTCTACTCACAGAGAGCCATCATCCCACTGCATCAAGTAACAACCACTCCAGCCCCAGGACCCACCACCAGGGTTCTGGGGCCTACGTTACAGGCAGGGAGGGCTGTCCATCCATGTCATCGAAATCTGGGGTGGGGGCAGCTGCCAAGTCCATCGGCAGCTGCAGGACATGGAGGGCGCTGTGGCGATCAACTGAAAGTCACGCGCATGTTGGGGGAAATGGTTGCACTCGATGGGCAGCTCTTCTCAGTGGTTGGGGACATGGGGTTTAAGCACCTGATTGGCTTCCTGGCCCCCAGTTTAATCTGCCCTCACACACCACCCTGATTCAGACTGCCACCGATGCCTGGAAGCCTGCAACACCCGGATGAGTAGGGGTGTCAGTCACCAAGCCCTGGCCAGGCCTCTGCCCCTGCTCCACCAATAGTAGCCATCCTGAAACACTCAGCCAAGTAGGGGTGCCAGCCACCAACCCCTGGCCGGGCCTCTGCCCCTGCTCCACCAATGGCAGCCAGCCTGCAATGCCCGGCCAAGTAGGGGTGCCAGCCACAGTTACTGTGCTCTGGCAATCCAATGTCTGCCGCTGCTCCACCAATGCCAGCTGCAATGCCCTGCCCCCTATGGGTGCCAGCCACCAAACCTTCCTGGCTGCTGCTGCCACTGGGTCTCTGCCTGCAGGTCATGACAACATGCACAACCTGCTTTGGGCACCAGCAGGCACTACTTGGCTGGGCATTACATCTGTCAGGCATCGGTGGAGCAGTGACAGAGGCCCAGCCAGGGCTTGGTGGCTGGCACCCCTACATGATCGGGCATTGCAGGCTGGCTGGCCTCCAGTTCTGCTCGCTTTATGCCGGGTTCTCCAGTTCTAGTCACCATCACTGCAGGAGTGACGGCTACAGTAGTGCCTGCCGGTGCCCAAAGTGGGTTTGCGCATGGTGTCATGGCCTGCAGGCAGAGACAGGCAGCCCAGGAGAACATCTGCTTTCAACAGCCTTTGGTGAGCAGCAGCATTGCTCATTTGTAGGACAGGACAGGAGTCAATAGACCCCAGTTCTAATTCTTGGTTTGGAAGTCCTTTGACCTCTCTGCATTTCAGCTTTCCCAGTTCTAAACCAGAGGACTACTGTTCTGGGAGCTCACAGGAGAAAGAACCTGTATGGAAACTAGGCTTGGGGTACAGAGTTCCAATTGCTGTTACATATCCAGCCTCTTTGCAGGGTAAAGAAGAGGACTCTTAAATGTTTCCCTTTCTTCAGAAGTACTTAGGCTCAGCGCTTGGCCCCTGGGTGTGCCCGCCTGATTCCCATCAGGGCGTGGCTGACAATCTGAGACCCACCGATGCCTGCCAGCCTGAAATGCCTGGCCAACTATGGGTGACAGCCACCAAGCTGAAGCCTTCCCAGGCTCTGCTGCTGTTGCTGCCGCTGGGTCTCAGAAGGCCACGGGTACCCCCAGGGGCCAAGCGCCAAGCCTTCCTGGTCTCTGCTGCTTCTGGATCTCAGATGGCCAGCCCTGGCACCATGGGCACCCTCAGGGGCCAAGCGCCAAGCCGACCTGCCCGTGTAACCCGGGGTGCCAAGCACCAATGCTTCCTGGTTGCTGCTGCTGCTGCTGTGTCTCAGATGGCCTGCCATGCTGCCATGGGCACCCCTGGGGGTCCCTGGAGTTCTCCAAGCCTCCAGGCGGGACCGAACTTTCCAAATGTTCAGGGGGGTCCGAACTCCACCGGATCGAACCCATGAACCCAAACGAAGTTTTTAGTCTGAACGGCTGAACATCTGAACTCCGTCCTGTTCACACATCCCTAATAAATAATACCCTTGGTTTAAATTATGGCCTAGGTTTCTATGTGAGTGAGTAATTCAGTTTTGGCTTGCATTCAGAACTTGGTTCCTGATAAGCCCCAGTGATGTCAAAGGATAAATAAATAATATATAGACCATTTGATCAGTGTTTTGCCAAGTAACTGAGCTACTTTTGAAAGACAGTGGAATTCTAGAACTATTGATTTTCTGTTCTATAAGGATAATACCAAGCAACAGAAGGAATTTGTCCCATATTCCTGGACCCTGTCTTACACTTTGCGTGAAAAACAAGCAATTGGAAGAAAGCAATGTCAAGGTTACAAATACTCATGAGAAGATGATTCAAAATACTCTCCATTAAAATGCGAGGGAGTTACTAATTAATGAAAGATGCCACCACATATGATGAAAATGTTCAAGGGGTAAGGAGCTCTTGTAAAGAAGAAGATGATGTGTATATGCTCCTACAGCTCTCCTCCAGAAGATCTGAATTTATGACAAATAGGATCATTGAAGAGCACAATCATTTCAGCTATAGAACTTTTGGAATGAGTCTAGTGAGACATCCACATAAATGAAAATTTAATGGTTTTCCACCTGCAGCAGCTGTGTAGCAGAAGAGCCTCAGACTGTGCTAAATGTAACAGCTGGTTGAGTCAGTATTCATTTGCAGAATGGTTTCCATCATGATGATTAAGCTATACGGGTACTTACAGAAAGGTATTTAACTTAGAGCTTTCATGCAGAAGCTTTGTAGGAAACATTTGTTCTCCCAACTGTTGCAAATGATGGGGAAAGTAAACCAATTGGTCAGAAGCATGTCATTTTGTCCTATTCTGTACCCTAGTTCATTATGATGGAGTACTTTTTGAAATGTCATGGAAATTCTCCTTAACTGCTAGCTGGAGATGCTGAACAAGACCTGGCCTGGAACCAAACTAATTTAACCACTGCTATGTACTGAATAAAGTGAGCCATTGACTGTCCATGATATATTTTGATTTTCCTCCACTAATTGCCTTTATTGCCTATATTTTTTACTGTATGAGAAATTGATTCTGCCCCTTTATGCATACAGGACCGACTGTCCAACATCATTCTAAAAGGCACAGAATAAGAAGCGAGAGAAAAACAAGACCTGAGAGATTAACCATAATGGTGACAGAATTAATGTTTAGCAATGCTAGTGGAGTACTCCACATGAAAATGTCAAGGGTTGTGCTTTGCTTTTTTTCCTCAATTACTTGACTTCATATTGAGCAAAACACTTAACCCAGCGTAGTTCTATTTAGAGAAATTCAAAACACCACGCTGGTTTCCATTTCAAACTTCCTTAAAACTTTTAGGTTCTGCTTAAATATCTGCACTCTATTTAAAAAAAAACAATTAGCATATTCTTTGCACTGCTTCAATGGATTTTAAAAAAACAAAGTATTTCTGAGAGTCGGAGAAGCAGGTAACTACAAAAAATTGGGCAACCTAATCCCTTTGGATGCTTTTAGTCAGATGGTAGCTCTGGTTCTCCCCGGACCATCCCACTTCACCCCCAGGCTGGCCGATCCACTTTGGATGCTTTTAAATGGAACAGGAAATAACCTAGCTAGTGACACTCTGGAACATCCCAGAGCACTGCCGGTGAAAATGGTTGACCAAACCCAGGGCACTGACTGAAAGCGGAGCTGCTGTAGGTCGGATGGGTGGACCCATACTGCAGGTCTACTCCCCGCCAGCTGCTGCCCTGGACAACGCTAGCTTAGAGAGTCGAGTGATGGCCCACAATTGAATATTATGGGGTGTGGTGGTGTGCAATGTGGGCGGGCTGTGGGCCAGGGAATGCACCGAGGCCATCTAAAGCCAAACTAGGTGGGGCTGAATTTGGGCAGATGCAGGGCTGCACTCCCAGAAGAGGCCTGGGGGCAGGTTGCCTCCACATCCATCTAAAAGCACCCATAGAATCCTTTGGTCTGGTCACATAACACAGTCCTTATCTGGAGAATTTTACCCCTGGTTACTTTACACCAAGGAAANGCAGCAGCATTGCTCATTTGTAGGACAGGACAGGAGTCAATAGACCCCAGTTCTAATTCTTGGTTTGGAAGTCCTTTGACCTCTCTGCATTTCAGCTTTCCCAGTTCTAAACCAGAGGACTACTGTTCTGGGAGCTCACAGGAGAAAGAACCTGTATGGAAACTAGGCTTGGGGTACAGAGTTCCAATTGCTGTTACATATCCAGCCTCTTTGCAGGGTAAAGAAGAGGACTCTTAAATGTTTCCCCTTCTTCAGAAGAACTTAGGCTCAGCGCTTGGTCCCTGGGTGTGCCCGCCCGATTCCCATCAGGCCGTGGCTGACAATCTGAGACCCACCGATGCCTGCCAGCCTGAAATGCCTGGCCAACTATGGGTGAAAGCCACCAAGCCGAAGCCTTCCCAGGCTCTGCTGCTGTTGCTGCCGCTGGGTCTCAGAAGGCCACGGGCACCCCCAGGGGCCAAGCGCCAAGCCTGGCTGCCCAGGCAACCCGGGGTGCCAAGCACCAAGCCTTCCTGGTCTCTGCTGCTTCTGGATCTCAGATGGCCAGCCCTGGCACCATGGGCACCCTCAGGGGCCAAGCGCCAAGCCGACCTGCCCGTGTAACCCAGGGTGCCAAGCACCAATGCTTCCTGGTTGCTGCTGCTGCTGCTGTGTCTCAGATGGCCTGCCATGCTGCCATGGGCACCCCTGGGGGTCCCTGGAGTTCTCCAAGCCTCCAGGCGGGACCGAACTTTCCAAATGTTCAGGGGGGTCCGAACTCCACCGGATCGAACCCATGAACCCAAACGAAGTTTTTAGTCTGAACGACTGAACATCTGAACTCCGTCCTGTTCACACATCCCTAATAAATAATACCCTTGGTTTAAATTATGGCCTAGGTTTCTATGTGAGTGAGTAATTCAGTTTTGGCTTGCATTCAGAACTTGGTTCCTGATAAGCCCCAGTGATGTCAAAGGATAAATAAATAATATATAGACCATTTGATCAGTGTTTTGCCAAGTAACTGAGCTACTTTTGAAAGACAGTGGAATTCTAGAACTATTGATTTTCTGTTCTATAAGGATAATACCAAGCAACAGAAGGAATTTGTCCCATATTCCTGGACCCTGTCTTACACTTTGCGTGAAAAACAAGCAATTGGAAGAAAGCAATGTCAAGGTTACAAATACTCATGAGAAGATGATTCAAAATACTCTCCATTAAAATGCGAGGGAGTTACTAATTAATGAAAGATGCCTCCACATATGATGAAAATGTTCAAGGGGTAAGGAGCTCTTGTAAAGAAGAAGATGATGTGTATATGCTCCTACAGCTCTCCTCCAGAAGATCTGAATTTATGACAAATAGGATCATTGAAGAGCACAATCATTTCAGCTATAGAACTTTTGGAATGAGTCTAGTGAGACATCCACATAAATGAAAATTTAATGGTTTTCCACCTGCAGCAGCTGTGTAGCAGAAGAGCCTCAGACTGTGCTAAATGTAACAGCTGGTTGAGTCAGTATTCATTTGCAGAATGGTTTCCATCATGATGATTAAGCTATACGGGTACTTACAGAAAGGTATTTAACTTAGAGCTTTCATGCAGAAGCTTTGTAGGAAACATTTGTTCTCCCAACTGTTGCAAATGATGGGGAAAGTAAACCAATTGGTCAGAAGCATGTCATTTTGTCCTATTCTGTACCCTAGTTCATTATGATGGAGTACTTTTTGAAATGTCATGGAAATTCTCCTTAACTGCTAGCTGGAGATGCTGAACAAGACCTGGCCTGGAACCAAACTAATTTAACCACTGCTATGTACTGAATAAAGTGAGCCATTGACTGTCCATGATATATTTTGATTTTCCTCCACTAATTGCCTTTATTGCCTATATTTTTTACTGTATGAGAAATTGATTCTGCCCCTTTATGCATACAGGACCGACTGTCCAACATCATTCTAAAAGGCACAGAATAAGAAGCGAGAGAAAAACAAGACCTGAGAGATTAACCATAATGGTGACAGAATTAATGTTTAGCAATGCTAGTGGAGTACTCCACATGAAAATGTCAAGGGTTGTGCTTTGCTTTTTTTCCTCAATTACTTGACTTCATATTGAGCAAAACACTTAACCCAGCGTAGTTCTATTTAGAGAAATTCAAAACACCACGCTGGTTTCCATTTCAAACTTCCTTAAAACTTTTAGGTTCTGCTTAAATATCTGCACTCTATTTAAAAAAAAACAATTAGCATATTCTTTGCACTGCTTCAATGGATTTTAAAAAAACAAAGTATTTCTGAGAGTCGGAGAAGCAGGTAACTACAAAAAATTGGGCAACCTCATCCCTTTGGATGCTTTTAGTCAGATGGTAGCTCTGGTTCTCCCCGGACCATCCCACTTCACCCCCAGGCTGGCCGATCCACTTTGGATGCTTTTAAATGGAACAGGAAATAGCCTAGCTAGTGACACTCTGGAACATCCCAGAGCACTGCCGGTGAAAATGGTTGACCAAACCCAGGGCACTGACTGAAAGCGGAGCTGCTGTAGGTCGGATGGGTGGACCCACACTGCAGGTCTACTCCCCGCCAGCTGCTGCCCTGGACAACGCTAGCTTAGAGAGTCGAGTGATGGCCCACAATTCAATATTATGGGGTGTGGTGGTGTGCAATGTGGGCAGACTGTGGGCCAGGGAATGCACCGAGGCCATCTAAAGCCAAACTAGGTGGGGCTGAATTTGGGCAGATGCAGGGCTGCACTCCCAGAAGAGGCCTGGGGGCAGGTTGCCTCCACATCCATCTAAAAGCACCCATAGAATCCTTTGGTCTGGTCACATAACACAGTCCTTATCTGGAGAATTTTACCCCTGGTTACTTTACACCAAGGAAAAAACATTCATATGGCAACTCCTACCTGGGGTTCCAATTGCCTCATGGCAAATGAATGAGAGCAGTCACATGAACAGTTGTTATTAATTATTATTGTTATTAGCAAGCATTTATATAGCGCAAGCAATGTACCTGGTGCTTTACAAAGTAATTGAATAGACACAGTCCATGCCCTAGGGCTTACAATCTGAGAGACCGGGGGTGGGGGGGGAATACAAGCGAAGGGGAACAGAGGGAGAGACAAGTAGTGTAACTTTCACGAGGATGCGAGGTCACAGGTGCGCATGCTTGGCTTGGTTACATCAAGAATGATGGCTCGTTTGTCCATGTGGTGAGGATATGAGTACACAGACCTCAGGTAACAGATTGTACTGGGTGGAGGGTATCAGCAGGAGTTAGGTGAGGGGAGCTAGAAGTTGGGGAGGGAAGAGCGGAAGAGGTGGATCTTGAGGAGGGATTTGAAGGTACGAAGGGAGGGGGTGAGGCGAATGTGGTCAGGGAGGGAGTTCCAGGCATGGGAGGCAGCTAGGGAGAAGGGACGAAGGTGGTTAGGG
>QEPC01005937.1:725694-749508 GCA_003113815.1 Sphenodon punctatus
AGGTATACCCCTTTTATAGATACGCGGCACCCTTCAAACCTGGCACCCATAATTTATAAAAGGGGGATATCTTTAATAGATAGGGAGGCAGAATGCTTAAAAGCCCTTAGATGGGAGTACCAAGAGTCATTATATGAGAAAATAATACCCAGATATTTAAAGTATCTAATCTTCTTAATTTTCTGTTCATTTATGAACACTCACTCTTATACCTTGAAAAAAATACCACAATTTTGGATTTTTCAGGATCTTGTTTTTTACACTCTTGTCCAAAATCATTAATTAGCCAATTCAGTCCCACTCTAGAAAGAGATAGGAGCACCATATCATCGGCGTACATGAGAATTGAAAGCTTTCTGGAGCCAAGTTTGGGTGCCATATATAGAGCGGTATCCTGATGTTGCAGAATTAGCTGATTGACATATAGATTAAATAGTATAGGTTCTAGGAGACATCCCTTCCTCACCCTTGGGGAGGTAGATATACTGCTAGACAGCAGTCCCTGGTTGTTTAGGCTTACCTGGAGGGAATTTTTCGTATAAAGGGACAGGATTAACATCAATAATCTCCTATCTAAACCCAAGTCCTTGAGTATTCCCCATAGTTTTGTTCTGTTAATTCGATCCAAAGCAGCAGAGAAGTCAATAAAAGCAATCAACCAAGTGCAATAGAAGACGACAATGTCCAAGCGTGCTCTTATTTGGGCAAAATCCCGCTTGCTCCTCCTCTAGAACATTAACCTCATCTATCCAGGTCAGTACTTCGTTCAGCAAAAGTCGAGTATAAATTTTTGAAACGATACATAGCAAGCTTATAGGATGGTAGTTTGCTGGAGCCATCCTGTCCGCTTTCTTCCATATTGTTACAACCACACTGGTTCGCCGTAGAGCCGGAACACTCCCTGAATTGTTGATATGAGTGAACAGCTTAGCCAGAGCTGGGAGCCACAAATCCGGGAAGCACTTATACACCACAGCAGGTATATAGTCTCTACCTGGTGCTTTTCCCGTCTGAAGCATAGTAATTGCTTCGAGGATCTGTCCCTCCTTGACTGGCGACCAAGTGGGCAAGTCCCTCTGGTCAATTAGTTCCAGACAAGATTGTTCTGTACCTACTGTGTTAAACAGTTCAGTGAAGTGACTAACCTACATCCTCTGACTTATATTCGAGTCTCTATATAAATTTTTTGCATGCCAGGTGCCACTGATCATCTTCCAAAAAATGGAAACATCTTTAGAGCTGAGTGCAACCTGAAGATTTTGCCATTGACTTTGATAGAAATCCTTTTTCTTCTGATGTAGGAGTGCCTTATAGCTTTTCTTGAGGGCCTGATAAGTAGCATCCCTCCCTGCTCCCATATTATTCTTAAGGTGGCGTACTGCTTTTCTTAAAGTGCACCTCGCTTGCTGCCGTACTGCATCCCACCATCCCGTTTCTCTTGTACTCATCTGCCTATTTGGGCTAGTCTGTATTGTGAGGAGAGGTAGAAACATCTCAGTGAGTCTTCCCATTATCTCCATAGTCACTGAGGCCTCCGAAGATGAAATAAGCTCCTGTCTTAGCATCAAGACTTGGTCGGAGGACAGAAAGGATGCTACGTCTGAACATAAATCAGGAGTCCATAGAGGCCTTCTTCTGCCCCCATCAAGAATTACACCTGGTTGGACCCTATCCTGTATACCAGAACTATGAGCCTGTAAAGTCAAGGAAAGGGAAAGTGGGAAATGGTCGCTTTCTATCCTTGGTTCCACCACAAAAGATATGACAAGCTGTTTTAGGGGAAGAGAAGCCAGTTCATAATCTATTACACTGCTTCCCCTTTTTGCTATACAGGTGTACTCTCCCCTCAAATCCCCTGGCATGTTTCCATTCAATATGAATAAAAGGCAATCTGGGACAAAATTATAAAGAGCCTTAGTAATAGTTTGATCCCTAGAGATCCTACTCTCATTCCACTCTGCTGCTNCAGTTTTTGTGCTTAGCAGAGGAACTTCCCCATATGGGTACCCAAGTGTATCCTTGGCTTAGGTATTTGCTTTCAGTTGTAAATAAGTTGGGATTTTCTTTTCATTACTTCCAGGGCAAGGCTGTTGCTGTTATGAAAAAATAAATTGAATTGAGGTCTAGAGACCTAGCTGTTCAGGAAGATCTTGTAACACTCAGAGCATGGAAGGTGGCCCCTGATTTTGGCTCTTTCAAATCTAGTTTTAATTGGGAACTCTATTTAGATCTGTTGAGCAATAGACACTTGAGGGGGCAGTATACCCTTTTACGCCTCCAGCAGATTCAGACCGCAGTGCTGGAGGGTAGGTTCTTAAAGATTCCTTATGAGGATTGTGGATGTATGTGCTCAATGCAAACAACAGGAACAACAGCACCTCCTTTTAAATTGCCCATATTACAGACAGCTAAAGGAGACTTGGTTAGTTCCTTTATTGGCTAAGAATAAGAAAGGGGCCTTAGAGCCCTTTGCCTATTTGTGTAATTTAGTATCCTCTGATGTTCTGGTGGCGGTTGCAACATTTGTACTTTTGGCTGCAAAAAGGTGGAAATTCATCTATGCTCGGTTAAAGTTAAAGTTGAGAGCTCTCTCTAGTTAGAGGCTCTGTGATTTTATGTTTACTTATATTTATTTAAGGTATCTTGATGGAATGAATAAAATTGCTTTATATTGTTTTACACTTAATTGATTGCAGAGCTCCCCTCTTTCTTTGGGTGGAGAGGGAACTATGTGATTTTATTTAGGGAGTGTGTGATATTTGTATATATTATGCTTTTGCATATTTGTATCATATTTGTATTGCATTATTTGGTTGTGTGTTTGTTCGTTGTTTATTTGATGGCCATGGCNAATCTGCCTATTTGGGCTAGTCTGTATTGTGAGGAGAGGTAGAAACATCTCAGTGAGTCTTCCCATTATCTCCATAGTCACTGAGGCCTCCGAAGATGAAATAAGCTCCTGTCTTAGCATCAAGACTTGGTCGGAGGACAGAAAGGATGCTACGTCTGAACATAAATCAGGAGTCCATAGATGCCGCCTTCTGCCTCCCTCAAGAATTACACCTGGTTGGACCCTATCCTGTATACCAGAACTATGAGCCTGTAAAGTCAAGGAAAGGGAAAGTGGGAAATGGTCGCTTTCTATCCTTGGTTCCACCACAAAAGATATGACAAGCTATTTTAGGGGAAGAGAAGCCAGTTCATAATCTATTACACTGCTTCCCCTTTTTGCTATACAGGTGTACTCTCCCCTCAAATCCCCTGGCATGTTTCCATTCAATATGAATAAAAGGCAATCTGGGACAAAATTATAAAGAGCCTTAGTAATAGTTTGATCCCTAGAGATCCTGCTCTCATTCCACTCTGCTGCTACCCCATTCACGGAGATATTAAGTGCTTTCTCAATAGCCTCCGTGCTGCATCCTATGCAAGCATTAAAATCCCCCATCAGGAGGATGTAGTCTGGGATTTGCCTTTATTCTATTGTATCCAAACGTGATTCTAATATTATTATCGACCAATAATTAGAAGACGCCAGTGGAAAATATATATTAAACAAATAAAACTTAACAGAATTCCAGCAAGTACATCCCAGACCTAAGATGTAGCCCTGATGGCTCAGTACCAATTCACAAGTAATATCGAGCTCAGCCTAAATTAAAATAGCTACTCCACCACTAACTCTTCCTCTACCTACGTGGGATGCTGCATTAGAGACCCAACATCAGTAACCTTCAACATCACACTCCTCTGCCCCTTCCAACCAGGTTTCCTGCAGACATATAACATCAAATTGTCTAACATAATTCAAAAAATCCTTATATTGCTTTGATTTCCATTCTGCAATATTCCATGCAACAATGGTTAATGGTGGCCATCTAAGGTCCAATGTTGGTTGTAAGCTGTCATGTCAGTCTTTTATACTATTTAGTTCTATCTCAGAATGATGTAGTACTACAATACTTACGGGTACTCACTGCATAAAGATTGTATGACTTAATTAACTCACTGCTTTGAATATGTATAGTGGTAAGTGTAATTGACATTTCACGTATCAGTAGTAATGATAGCTTCTAGCTCATAAGAAGAGAATTTCTTTCATTAGTACAGTGCAATATTGGTGCATACACACCAGGGACTAATAATCTGGTAAGTTACTATCACATAGCTCCCAAAACATAATTAGGCCAACTCTAAACATAAAAATCCATACTGCTGTTATTCTAACCTAAGTGAGGGACGACAAGAGTTCCAACATATTCTTCAGTGGCCTAAACTGTATTCAAATATGCCATTACTTTTAGTATGACCGCTAATGGCCTAATCATTATGCTTGACCTGTATGCCCTAAATTAGTCATGTCTACATCTTCCAAACTATTAGGCAAGAGAGCGAAATAATTTCCCCTTTCTCCAGTGTCTTTGTGTAATTGCATTTCATCCATGTAGCTCAAATAAGTAGCAGTGATGGTGGAATATTATATTACACATTACACTTTTTGTAATTTTATGGTATCCCGTGTATTCTTTTGTTTTGTTGTCCAAACTTTTGCTCCATATTTTAAATAAATAACTAAAGGAAAACCTTATTTCAGATCTTTGTATGCATGCACTTTCAGTGACTTTTCAAGCACCTGCTTATTTCTTTGAGCTTTGTCATTATCACAGTTAGAGAAAAGTATTTCATCAAGACCTATCATAAGTCATTGTACAAAAGGTTGCATTCGGTGCCCTCAGCTGGTCCAAGATTAACTAATTCAGACTTTGTTCAGAAACAAAACACACTCCAGTAGGTCAAAGTGGTGCATCATTATCCTCTGCTAGTCAAAAAATGAAATGTTGCTTTTAAAGGGCAATGTTAAATGCCCACATTACTCCACCAAAGTTTACTGGCCTACTGCCTTTGAAATAAATATGCCCTGCAAATGCAATCAATTTGGAGATGAAAATAGTGATGTGTCACACCTTCTTCTCCCACTGCCTTTGGATGAAACAATACGAGGGAAAAGAATAAAAAGCTTGAGCCAACTAAGAAGATTAGAGGTTCTCAAAATGTGGTGAGACATTCCTGCAGGTAAATATTCCTTATTTTTTAATATAAAATTTTGTTTCAAATCATTACATACAGGTCAGACTATCAGGGCAAACCTCCTTGAACATAAGAATTTTGGTCTGTTTAAAAATATACTTTATTCATGCCTTAGAGCGACTCTTATGTCCCTGCATTTCTAGTACAACAAAATCAGTAGTATTAATTATTTTTCAGAATCATTTTTTTTTTAAAAGGAAAGAAAAATGTTCCTCTTTACAACTGTGCTGAGTGACCATGAACAGGGGAGAGATGGTGATTAAGATACATGGGCAGAGTATTCTGCAGTCTCAAGTTCAAGTTTTTTTTCTATAGTCCTCTATAGGAAGGAATGACAATACTTGGATTACAGATCTCTCACATTTCATAACCTGAAGGCTAAAACCAAATCTCAAACCCTGCTTTTTCTTAGGACTCAGTTTTGAATAGTCAGTGCTTAATTTGCAAAACATGTATTGTCAGGGCACAAGCTATCTCCAGAAGTCATGCCCACCCCTCGGGGTTTGTCACAGTAGGAACTCAAAACTAGTCTCTAGCAACCCAACCACTGGGCCCTCCTACTTCTCTACAGCTGAATATAAAACGTTCTTGTGACTTAGGGTGATTTCAGATGTTACGGCAGGCCCCATTCACCACGGGCTGTGGGGTGGTTCGGACCACGGCCCGGGGTGAAGGGGCGCGCCAACAGATGTGCGTCACTTCTCCCCGGATCGCGGGGATCGGCGAACCACGGCCCGTGGTGAATGGGGCCCGCCATAACATCTGTCGTGGAACCGCGGATCACGGAGGGGGTGGGGCCACGCGGCGGAGCGTGCTGCCACACGGCCCCGCCCCCTGCGTTCCACACCGGGCCTCCCCCTGCCGGACGGGCAGTGAGAGCGGCCAATCTGGCCGCACTCGCCACCGTGGTCGGGAGGGAATGGTTTCCACCACTGGCAGGGGTAAGTGAACAGATGTGACGATTCAGTCACCCCTGCCGTGGTGGCCATTCACCACACTTCTGGACCCGCTCATGTCCTCAGGTCCAGAAGTGTGGTGAATGCAAACGTGGCCCACGTTTGAGTGTGGTTCAGACGTGGTGAATCTTGGATTCGTCACTTCTGAAATCACCCCTAATCTCTAGGCTGACCAGCACAGGAAAGTCATCAATGAAAGTCAAATAAACCAGCTAGGTTTTTTTTCTGGCCTTCATCTCCAGCTCTCAAATGTACAGTCGTGGCCTCTTTTGGTTTTTCACGTTTTGGGATGCACTCCCCCACTGGGAACATTGCCCAGGACGCAGCCACCTCTTGAATTTAATTTCCAGGGCTGAGCCCTGACAAGCCTCCTCACAAATTAAGCCCTGTGAATAATTCCCAACACCCCAAATCCTAAACGGCGTCAATAGGAAAGACATGTACCTGTACTGAAAATGTGACTAAGAAACCTTATCGGACTGGAGCTATAAGCATAGCAATTGTACACTGAGAATTATCAAGTACAGTTGTGAAAGGTATCACTTAAGGCATGTTTTGCCACATGCTCTGTCATTTACATCAATATGATTGTTTACATCAATACGATCAAATCTGTTATGATGTTAACAGATAACATCTGGCTTTGTAAAGACACCAACAAAATAGATACGATTGCTGTAATTGCAAAAAAATGCTAAATTACTGTATAATAATTAGGCACTTTATCACCCAATACTTAGAGAATGTTCTTTGACAAGTCATTATAATACTATGAATAAAACATTCTGATGAGACCTTACTCATTCACATTCTGTCTCAACGCGCTTTAGTGTTGCTAATTTTTTTCCAATACCTAAGGCTGCTCTTTAAGATAAATATATTTGTCACAGGACGGTTAATTGAATGTGGGATAAATAGTTGGGAATACTGAAGACATAACTTTTGACACAAAGAAAAATAGTCCAGAGGTCTAAATGAAACTTACTCTTAAGGCAGGTCTTTCCTTCTTCCATCCAAGTAGCTTTCAGAAGTAGTGATGGGTCTGTACAAAAAAAACACACCATTTGAAAACATTCCTCAATTCTGAATACTTCAGGAGCCTGATCTCTAGAGCATGTTGATACACTTAGGGGAATCCTCCAGTTGGGATCGAATGGCCTTGGACAAAGAGGGAGAAGGAAAACTTTCTAGAAGTCAGAGAGGGAGGAGCTTCAGGTTACTCTGGCTCTGACTGGTCAAATCAAAAGGGTGGTCCATGGGTGAGGGGCAGTGGGGTTCTGTCCTACCTCCCAAGTACTCCAGCAGAGGCTTCCCCTCCATCCCTCTCTCTTCCCCACTCACAGCTGACTTTGCTTATGATGAAGGCAGCAGCCAGGCCAGTTGTGAATCGAAGGGTGGGGAGGGGATGAGGGGAAGCCTCTGCTGGAGTACTTGGGAGGTAGGACAGAACCCCACTGCCCCTCACCCATGGACCCTTTTGATTTGACCAGTCAGAGCCAGAGTAACCTGAAGCTTCTCCCTCTCTGACTTCTAGAGGTAGGAGCAGGCATGGGCAGCAGGATCAATATCTGGCCAGTAACCAGTTGCCCAAAAGGCACAGGCACCCTGAAAGCAAGGGGAGGAATTGAAGGCAGGAGATGGGGGCTCCCTCCAGCTCCTAATGCAGGGAGCTTCCCAGTCAGGATGGTCTCAGGGTGAGGTGTCAGACCACCCCATGGCCAATGGCAGCAACGGCAAAGGGGAGGGAGATGCAAGATCTTCCTGGCTGCTGCAGGGAAGCCACACCTCTCCTCCATAGAAATCAAATATGGAACATGGCTGCTGGTGAGGAGCTGTGTGCTCGCCCTGCAGTAAGTCCTTTTCTCTTTCTTCTTCCCTCAAGCTCCCGTTTCTCCCTCTATGGCTCATTCCTCCCCCAAACCCCTGTTTCTCCTCAATAGCTCTTCCCTCCTCCCCAAGCCTCTTCCCTCCCAGCCCCCATTTCTCCCTGTACTCCCTTTTACCCCAACCCCCATTTCTCCCCCCCATCCTTCCTCCTGCCAGCCCCCATTTCTCCCTGTTCCTTGCTCCCGCCCCTTTCTTGGCTGTACCCCCTTGAGATGTTGGTGTGTTATTTTTGTTTAATTTTTTTAATTTTTAAATGTCATTGGACTTTAGAGAAACATCTGGTGTGTATTATTGCTATTTTTAAAAAAAAAATTGCTGGGGGGCTTTGCTTGTTTGGGGGATTAATTCATTATCTTGGGCTTTACTTAAACTTTTTAAAATTGTGACTGGCTAGGCTTCTTGCCTTTATTAGGCAATGGACTACTTTAAATATCTGTAATGTAAACGTTTACAGAATTAAAATTGTATATACGTATTTATACAAATGGGGGGGGTGGTTTGTCCCATTTTGAATATGAGCTTCGGGAGCAATAGAAGGGATAGTAACTATCAATCCAAGAGAGAGTGAGTGCACGCACAGGATGGCAGTGACACTGGAAGAAAGGCTGCAATCATTTGGTGATGGCTAGAAGCAGAAGTTTTTGAGGTTAGCTTGACATGCTGCCAGGAGTGCTGTGTAGCTTTTATATTATTTTTTTTAAAAATTGGGTCAGCGCAGTTGGTATTTTAAGGTCTGGGTTGCGGCATTCAAATTATGGGTTAGGCTGGCTTTTCCAGGGGCCCCAGGGTTGTTGTCTTTTCTTCATGATGATACCTTCAAAAGTAGCTTGTCTAGAGGACTAGAAGCTAAGTTGCCTTCACTGGGTTTGCCCCAGGAGCACCTTTTATCGAGACCCCCGGAGCAGGCGTGGGGGGAAATCAAGCTGAGGTGGCAGGATCTGGATAGGCAGGAGGAGGTAGCTAGGATCAGGATGACACTTTACATCTTCAAGTACCTGTTCCTGACTCCCCCTCCCGATGTGATGGTTTCCTATCTTCGTTCTGGGCATTCACATTGCGCCAAACATTTTTTTTTTGCTGTCAGATTGAACGCCCTTCCTACAGCTGTTTTGGAGGGGCGTTTTCTTGGAACGCCGCTTGTTTCTCGCCTGTGTCCTTTTGACCGCCTCGAGGTCGAATCCGTAGAACATTTATTCTTTAGATGTCATCTATATGATCATCTGAGATCTGTTTTCCTATCCGAGTTTATTTCTAAACTTCCAGGTAGAACAGACTCAACCCTATTGAAGTTTGCCCTGGCGGATTCAGACCCGGGGTTAACATCGCTGGTTGTTGCTTTTTTTATTCAATACTTCGTGCGACGTAAAATGTTTTTAGAATTTAAACTCCCATTTTGTTAGGAGTTTTTCTCCTACTTTTATGGTTATTGTATTACTGACTACATATGTATGTTTGTATTTATGTTTGTTGCTAATTGTCTTGGCTATGACCTTTTGGGTCTGCCAAATAAAGCTCTTACCTACCTACCTATAATTAAAAAGCTATTGGTCTTACAAGTGGTCTACTTTCCTCCTGATTTCTCCCTCATCGAATCCAGACATCAGGTCTGGGACTTCCCTTGTATTACACCAGGGCAGACTGTATAAATACACAGGCCCAGTGTGTACTTGAATAAACTCAAAACAAGATGAACGTGAGAAGCATTAGTGTTCCATATGGGCCAGAGGGCCTTCTCAAATACCAGAATCCTTGGCCTGTCAAGGGCCTACGATGATTCAAGAGTGGGTCCCCGACACAAAGCCCACAAATAAACTAGTAGTAGTAGTAGTAGTAGTAGTAGTAGTAGTTTATTATGGGATTGGCTTTCGCCATAACCCCAATCATACAAAAACAATGATAAAATGAGTAACATAACCCGAACAATAATCCAACCAATAATGCAACAACATAGCCCAAACTAGTGGGTTAACAAATTAATTGAGTTAGACTTGGGTACTAACAATAATAATAGCACAATTGCCTTATGGCCCGAGGCCAAAGCACACTTAAGAACTGCTGGGCCCATATTACAAAAGGATCAAAATGGATAGTAAATCATGCAAAAATATACATAAAAACTAAATATAAAATAGAACATTTCGGTAATATAGCCCCAAAACGTCGTTTACTAATGAATTAACAATTTAATTAAAATAACACTGAGCTTTAATACTAAGCACAATAATAGAAACCATGCCTTATAACCTAGAAGACAGAAGAATCTATAGGGACCAATAAGCCCATTATGCAACGAACAAGGGTAAATAACAAGTATCTCAAGCCAGAAGATGGCCCTAGTACCGACCCCTAAGACAGACCGCTGCTACAGGAGCTGTACCCCCATAAGACTCAACCCTGCCATAAAACTGGCTACAGTTCCCACCACATGAACCTCCAATACTACAGCCCCTTCCATAATTGAGAAACTCCCACCATCCCTCTTTTACCACCTTTGCCCTTTTTAAGGAGGCCAACCAAACAAAAGATGCAAGAGCCGTAATGTCTTCCTTGGCCTTGTAGGAGAGCAATCTCTTATATCCCCATCCCGAACCCACACCCAAAGTCTCCAACTTAAATGCCTGTAGCCAAACCGCTCTCAGGGCTGAATAGAAGGGACAGAGGATCACAAAATGTTCAACAGACTCCACCCCTCCAAGAGGACATACACATGTACGCTTAGGGTAGGGGATTTTCTTATACCTCCCCTCCACCACCGCGGTTTTAAGCATTTGAAATCGAATAAGCGTATAGCTTCTCCGAAGTTTGTTGTTTTGGAGGATATCTAAGTAGGGTTCATCCCCCCCATACTGTCTTTATTTGCCTGAGCCAAGGTGCCACCTTCCAACTTCCTACCTTGGCTAGATCTTCTTGTTTCTCTATGTCCTCTAGTCTACCTAAAATCTCCCTCTTAATCGCAGTCACAGGTTTCCCCACAAAGTACGCAAAGGAGAAACCCTGCCTCTGCAAAAGGTGGGCCAAATACTTAAGCCACGGGTATCCTCCTCTGCCATCAAAGTTGAGTTCCTCTTGGAGGCACTGGCTTGGGAGGAACCCTTCATGGGTAGAGATTAGCCTTAACCAATAGCGCAATAGGGCAGATTTTGCATGCCTTTCCATGGAGGGCGTCCCTGTTTCTGCTCTTAGTACAGCGCCAGGGACATCTTTCCCAACTTGCAAGATCCCACGAAGGAACGCATCCTGCACCTTTTCCAAGGAATGTATTACAGGATAGGGAATAATCTCAAGACCAAATGTTGCTGCAGGGGGAACTTTGGCTCGAAAGGCCTTGAGAAAAACTGATACTGGCACTCCCTTAGAGACCTGTACGGCCTTCCTAATGGTGCCTGCGAACTGAGCTGCTCTTGCTGCTCTGCCCAGAACATGGCTAGACCATGTACCCCTATTTGTAAAAGTCACCCCCAGGTACACAAACGATTTAACCACCTCCATAGGTTTGGAGGCAATTTCCCACTTCGCCAAAGGCTTATTGGATCCCAAGATCATGACTTTAGATTTCTCCGGATTAGGTGACAATTGATTAAGCATACAATAATTATCCAAGCCTTGAAGCAGCCTCTTTAAGCCCTTCTCAGTCTGGGAGATCAAGACGACTAGAAGTAATGGCCTGCAATGCAGGAATCCCCTGCTCCTAAAGAGGATGTTTTGCTTAACTGAACATCGATTATGGTAGCATTGGTTGTTTTTTAATGGTTGAATCATTGCGTGTCTGGGGGTCCAGAAACTTAGGGCTGTGTACTTCATGGGCTAAGTAGATGTGTGTTGGGGGGGGAGGGGGAGGCAAATAGCTGGGGACAGTGGTCAGTGTGCATAATGGGGATCAATAGCGGAGGAAGGGTTGCCTCTCTCATACAGATGAGAGGAGCCATAGGCCGACCTGTAGGATGCCTTCCTGCAGTGATAGACGGAGTATTTAGTACAGGTCTATATACTGCCACAGTGTATGCAGGCAGAATCTGGTATTAACTTGGCTTTCTTTGCCCTTTGGGTGACCGCATGTGTCTTGTGGCACAGGATGGAGTGCCGTTCAGATGGGCAGTGGGAGTGGAGGGGTGTTCCTGTAGGGAGCAATGGAAGGCCAAAGCATCAGGCCTCAGCCCTCTGGGTCCAAGATAATGGGTCAGACCTGATTCAGGATGAGTACGTCAGGCCTGCACAGCTGGCAGACAAGGAGTGGTGCTGACATACAAGGAAAGCATATTCATAATATTGGAACAATTTGTTGAGAACCTCCCTGATGCAGTCACGGCTTGGGTGCAGAGGCACCAACCCCCAGAACTAAAAGGCGTGGTTTAGGTGGCTGAGGAGTTCCTGGAGGCAAAGGAAATGAGTACCCCGAGGTCAGAAGCCCACTCAGAGTCAGCGTGGAAATGAGAGGATGAAGGGTGAGCAGCAAGAAAAGATCTTGAACCAGCACCTGAAGGGAGAAAATGTGACTCACGGGGGTTTAAAATGATGGGGCAATTTGGGGTGGTAACCTGTTTCTACTGTGGAAAAACTGGGACATATATCTCAACATTGTGATCTGACAGAAATTATGGGGAATTATGTGGTTGCACAGAGTTCCTGGGGGGAGGACCGAGTGGCCTGCAGGAGCAGACCATCTCATGGTCATGGGGGTGGGGGGGAGAAAGGTAGTGTTTGTAAGGGATTCCTCCGCTACCCATACCCTTCAGGGATCGGGTTCAGGGATCCGCGATAGGACAGGACAGGACAGGACAGGAAGCAGCACAGGGGAACAGAAGCCATAACCCGAGTGCATGGGGAGACCCAAGGGCCAATGTACTCTTGATGGACAGACCCAGCAGTGCTGGGTGGGGCTTGTTCCAACATTGCCCTTCTTAGTTCTTCTGGGGGGAAATGCCATGTGAGCACAGGAAAGAGCATGAGGGAAAGCCCCAGGGGAGGGAAGAAAAGAGAGTGAAAAAGAAGGACCCAAATAGAGTAAGGGAGATAGGAAGAAGACCCAAGAAGAGTACCCTAAGAGAGGGAGAGAATAAAGCTCGGAGAGAGACAAAAGAACTTATGGAGGGGAAGAAACAAACCCTGGGAAGGATAAACACAAACCAGAGTGAGCAAGAAAAGAAAAATAAGTTGGTGACCAGCACAAGCAGGGATGGCTCGAGATCATGGGGGCTACAGACGTTCCAAAGGAGGTATATTGTGAAGCTAGCCATGTGGGAGTGTACAGCCCAAGCCAGTGGAAAATCCTGATGTCCTGGGCAGGGAGGGGTTTTTACCTGCGGAGGAGCCTCTGGCCCACTTGGCAACTGAGCACCCACTCCTTTGGGTGCTGAAGGAGTGGTCCGGGTGGAAGTACTGGGGATATCCTATGCACATCCATTGGCATGAGTGTAGCCAAGGGGATGGGAGCTTAAGGAGGCCAGTGGCCTCATGGGACAGTGTGAAAAACAGGCAGAAGAGACCTCTCCAACAGGACTTATGTCTGCTTTTGGTATGCTATGGAGTAGGACGACAGGAAGAAGAGGGCACATGGTACCATTCCACTGAAGGGGCTGTAAAAATGGGAGCTCAGACCCCCAGGAGGTAGCAGCACTGTAAAGGTGAAGCCTAGAGCAGCATAGAAAGAGGAGACCCTGGAGCAACCAGGGAAGAAACCAGTTAGGTGAGACTCAGGTGGTCCACTTGAGGGGAGGGGTGTGATGCGCCAGTACTGACCCATTAAGAGCAGCCCACTTATCATTCTAGCCCTGCCCATTTACAGGGGTATAAGAAGGGAGCCATAGGAAGCTGGCTTCAGTCTGGACTGCACTGTGAATGGAGACAGATCTCTGGGCCGCAGCTTCCACTCACCACTGAGTCAAGGCCTCTGAGACATGGCCCAGAAATGTTACTGTGAGCTGGAGGGGAGCTACTGTAAGGAGCTCAGGGGAGGAACAGAGCTATGGAAATCCCAACCTGGGGGAAAGTGTGTGCCTCGGTTGGGAGGGAGGTACTGCCCCTGTAAGACAGAAGCGAAACTGGGGGCGGGGGGGATGGGGGAGATCCGGTGAAATCTGGGAGGGTGTTCACCCTCCCTTGGTTCCAAAGTTCCATCTGTGTGGCGCATGGGGGTGCTCCTGGACTTATAGCTGTGTCTGGACCTCCAGGTCGGCTGTGACCAGGGGTGCCTTTCACCAATTACATCTGGTGAACAGGTTCCGCCCATATGTCTCAGACACCGATCATGCCACAATTATCCATGCATTTGTCACCTTGAGACTAGACTTATTGCAATGCACTCTACGTGGGGCTGCCCATGGTGATGGTTTGGAAACCACAGCTGGTGCAAAATGCGATGGCCTGCATTCTTACTGGGATGGGCCACAGGGAGCACATACAACCAGTGCTTCACTGGCTTCCTATTGTCTTCCAGGCCTGATTCAAGTTGCTGGTTTTGACCTTTAAAGGCCTTCATGGCTTGAACCCTGCTTATCTGAAAGATTGCCTCACCCCCTGGGATCTGGGGCGGCCTCTGCGGTTGTCTTGGGACGCCTTCCTGGGAGGTCCTACGTTATCTGTAGGTTCAGACCGACAGGCGGGCATTCTTGGCAGCCGCCCCGTCGCTGTGGAGGTTCGCCTCAGCCCGGATCTCTTGACCTTCCAGTGACCTCTCTCTTTTATCAGGCATTTGGTGGACTGGGAAGGGTGGGTTGGGTTAAGTGGGATTCGGAAGGTTGGTTTTTTCCCCCGCAGATCAGGATTAGTTTTATACTGCTGCTTGGGATGTTATGACTGTTGTACTTATGTATATTTATATTTTTATAACATATTGTTGTTTTTACTGCATCTGTGTTCGCCACCCCGAGTTGCCTGTGTGCAAGAGGGGTGGGGTATAAATTGAATAAAATAAAATAAAATAAATAAATAAGCAAACAACCATTGGTAAGGAATGACTATTTATAAATAGCTGCACGGTGAAGGAATAAACTGGGTGTGCAACTGTGTGTGAAGTAAGTTGTGTCTGCTGGTCCCCACTGAGCTGGTGCCTGGCCCTGGCCCTGCAAAGAATACAGGGCATGCATCATATCACCTAAATCTAGCCCACATTTTACCAGCTTGTGAACAAGGATATCATAGGGGACTTTGTCAAATGCTTTGTTGAAATCAAGATACACTATGTCCGCAGCATTCCCATGACCCAGTAAGCTAGTAACTTGATCAAAAAAAGAGATAAGGTTACTCTGGCATGTCTTATTCTTGACAAATCCATGCTGGCTTTGAGTAATCACTACCTTGTTTTCTAGATGCTTACTAATTGACTGCTTTATAATCTGTTATAGTATCTTTCCAGGTATTGATGTCAGGCTGCCGTTCCATAGTTTTCCAGATCCTCCTTTTTTCCCATTATTGAAGACAGGAACAAGACTTGCCCATCTCCAGTCTCCCGACACCTCACCTGTTCTCCAAGAGTTCTCCAAGGTGATATATAGAGGTTCTGAGAACACATCAGCAAGTTCCTTCAGTAGCCTTGGATGCAATTCATCTGACTCCAGATACATGAACTTGTTTAAAGTAGGTAGGTATTCTCTGACTATTGCTTTACCTATCCTGAGCTGCAATCCTTTCCCCTCATCATTCTTGCTACTTTTGCCAGGTTAGTCACAGTTTCCCTTGTGGGAGAAGACAGCGGCAAAATAGGAGTTGAGCAGTTCTGCCTTCTCCCTGTCGCCTGTTATAACTTCATATGTGGTTTTTTTGTTTTGGTTTTTAAACTTATACAAACCACCTCAGGTGGACATGCTGTTTGTCCATATTAGAGAGGTGTCCAGATAAAGGTGGGGAATTCTACCTCAACAAATATAAAGGGGGTGTGTGTGTTTGAGAAATAGGATGTATCAAGAATAAGAAAGGATTTAGACTGTAGAGGTCCAAGTAAGGGGAGTCGTATATTTAAAGCTATTATAAATGTAGTCCTAGTAAAATGCAAATTACAAGAAAAAGATGAGGAGCTGAATGTAACAAGAATCGGGATATGTTTCAGCAAACAGCAACACTAAACTTAACTGGTGCTGCATCAGGTAGCACTTTCCTACTCGCGGGTAATACCCACATTTTTGGGTACCCACCAGCCCATTGGGTACTCGGTGCCTCAAAATGCAGGTATTATTGGGATGCCCCAGGACATCCCAGGATGCCAATTCCAGCATCCACAGTTCCCCGGGCCCCAGGCTGGCTCATCTCACTGGCTGGGCTACTGCTCCTCTGGTCCAGACTCCAGGCCGCTTCCTGCTTTTCCCTGACAGGGGACCTATTGGGAAGGTGCATGCAGATGGGAAGAGGCCTCCTGTCTCCCCCTCCACCCCATAACCCCTTAGAAAAAAAACGAGTGGAGAATTTCCCTGCTCAGCTGAGCAGTGCGCAGGCCAGGGAGAAGCAGCAGGGAGCAGCCTGGAGTCCAGACAAGAGGACCCAGCCATTGAAGTGAGTCAGCCTGGGTCCCCGGGAGTTGAGTAGCCCATCACGTAGCAATTGGGTGTTACTGGGGGAAGCTGGGCACCCCAAATTCAATGAGGTTCCCAACTGGCTGGGTACCTGATTGCAGCTCTAATCTTAAACCTCCTAACGTCAAGATGGTAAGAAATACTGCACGGATGTGTTTGATCATTTCTGTCTCTGTCTGAACTTTTAATAAAAGTTTTGGTGAAGAAATTTGTTTTCAGACTTTACTTTCCTGAACTCTTTGAAATGACTGATGATGAGCGCTCAGCTTATTTGGAAACAGTACTAGTGATCGATAAAAGTAATTACTCGCATAACAAAACACAGAGAGAAACACAAGATTTGACAAACAGTGGTTACCCTTCAAAGCTGTTGAACTACCTTTTTAACAAGAAATATAGAGAAAGCCTTTTGTCTTAAGGTGTGGTAGTAGTGCCTATCACCATGTATCTAAGTATCTTTCATGTTCATAAGATCATCAGTAGTCAGACCCACAGTGGACTTCAGGGTACCTCTGTCTCTTCTGTTTTGGAATACAACATAAAGCTCTGTAGACGGAATACACTCTGCTACTTGTTATATTAGATGGAGAGGAATGATGGGAGTCAGTGAGATTGTCAGTTATTTTCATTTTTTATCTTGTCCTATCCCAAAGAAAGTTTACAATACATTAAATACATAGAGAAAAGTGGACATTAATAAAACCAGTTAAAACCCCTTAACCCAAATTTACCCTAATCTCATCCCTGTCTGCCAAATAGAAAAGGTTTGCATTTTGCCACCAGAAATTGAGAAGGCTCGGGATTAGATAAACCTCCATAGGAAGGGAGTGCTGTAATACAGTTACAGTAGAAAAGGTTTGTCATGAAGCAAAGTTGATAATCCCTGTATTAAGAGGAGGATAGCAGAGAACACATTGGAAAAAAACCAATCATGACAAGATATGTTTGTTTCCCTCAGTTACCTTAGGCAGGCGCTGGTTTGTCTGGACAGCAAGGAAGGTGCAGGAAGCTTGGGCAGGTGGCAACAGTCCATTCTGTGGACATGCTGTTCCAGACTCCCTCTCAAAATAGGTTAGGACCCCTGTAGGCTCTGCTTTGTGAGTACTACCTGGTATTAAAGGGCAGTGCCTATCTCTCTGAAGGTTTCTGAGATCCTGCATACTAGGCAGAGAGTCCACATGATAGCCAATAACTTGAAATCAGTTATAGGCATTGAAGAGCTTGTTAGATCGAAGACAGGGAGATCAAGGCCACCTGGGTTGCCAGCCCATTTACTAACCTTTCCATTGCCAGATCTAAGGACCTTACCAGGAGCATCATACTGAAAAATGCCCCTAGTGATTAATACCTCATACACCGCCTTCCCTACCCCTTTGGTGTAGGATGGCATATGATACGGCTTTCTGCTTGTTGGAGTATTCATCCACAGATTCCGCTGGTCAAGTTTTTTAACAAAATCTCAGGCGGATGGTGAAAAGAGAGGCAAGTAATCCAAAATCAACTCATTATTTGATGACTTATTCATGGGAATGGTTCAGTTCGAAGAGTGTGCTAACCTACTAGATGTGATCAAGGAAATGGCACAATGGCTAGATGTCCCTGCAGCCAAAGAGAAAACAGAGGGGCATGATGCTGCATCGACTTACCTCAGAACTGAATGGGATATCCTGGCTGCCAGGAAGTAAACGTGGGGGGGGGGGGGAAATCATCCACCTGTTGATCCAGCATGGAAGGGGGACTTTACATGAGCTACAGTCCCTGACAGGCCATGTAAAGTTTGCCCATAAGTTGGTGGTTCCTGGTAGGTCCGTCTGTGCCAGACACATATCTGCCAAAGCCAGCTTTTCCTCATCCTTCACAATCTACAAAGTTCAACAGATTCATGGCTTTGGTGTGGGTATTTGTGGAGCGTTGTTTAATTAACAATATTGATTTATCGCCAAGCACATGCTGGGAGTAGACCGCTGCACTGCAGACACTGTCATTTTCAGGTTTAGAGATTCTGCACTCTGGCCCCTAGATCCAGCAAGGAACCCAAGCTGATGCTCATGGAGCTTTGGAGAACAACTATAGCTACCTTTAGGGGAAAGGTATGTCCTCTATAACTTATTTGAAGATGGAATGGACTCTGGGGACAGAATACCTCTATTGGTAATGAGCAGCAGTCTTGAACCTTCTTTGCATCACTTAAGTTGGCTGTGATGAAAGAGACTTGAACTGAGTTACAATTTGGTTTTGATTTTGCCTTTTCTGACTGTTGCAATCTCATCACTGGCTTGTTCCACAACCACATTCATAGCCTTTAAAAAAATTGCTCAGACAAACATTTTAACAGACCGAAGTGATGATGAGTGGTCAGCCTTGTGACTTATGAGGAGATTGGGACTCCTGTTTATTGACAAAGTCTGGTCCCCTCTGGTGAATCAGGTTTGTAAGCCTTGGAGTGCTTCCGGATTCATTGCTGCGCCTGGACTGTCAGGTTGTGGCAGTGGCCAGGACCGGTTTTCACCCACTCCATCTGGTGAGGAGACTACGGCCTTTTCTTTCTGATGAGATCTGGCCACAGTCATCCATTGTTTCATCACCTCGAGGCTAGGTTACCGCAATGCACTCTACAGGGGGCTGCCCTTGATGACTGTTTGGAAGCTGCAGCTGGTGCAGAATGTGGTGGTGTGGCTCCTTTTGGGGACAAGTCATCAGGAGCACGTTACATCGGTGCTCCGAAGTCTGCACTGAGTCCCTTTAGCTTTCTGGGCACAAATCTAGATGCTGGTTTTGACCTTTAAGGCCCTAAATGCTCAGGGACCCACATATCAGAAAGACCACCTGTGTTTCCATGCCCCATTACGGCCCCTGCAATCTGCAAGGAACATCTTGTCTGTTAGCCTTGTTCATATGACAAGGGCTCACAGGGAGGCATTCTCAGTTGCTGCCCCAATGCTTTACTGTTAGTAATTTGTAACCTATCGCTAAAATCTGCCACTGTACCTATGGACTGGAGGGTGACAAATGTAACCCCAATATTTAAAAAGGGATCCAGAGGTGATCCTGGAAACTACAGACCAGTAAGCTTGATGTCTGTGCCAGGCAAAATGGTGTGGAAACTATTATTAAGAACAGAATTGCTGGGCATGTTGATAAACATGGCTTAATGGTGAAGAGTCAATATGGATTATTTAGCAAAGGTAAGTCATGCCTCACTAACCTGTTGGAATTCTTTGAGGGTGTAAATAAGCATGTGGACAAGGGAGACCCGGTAGATATAGTGTACCTGGATTTCCAGAAACATTTGATAAAGTCCCACATAAAAGACTCTTCAGAAAATTAAAAAGGTATAGGATAGGAGGTAGTGTCTTACTATGGATCAGTAACTGGTTAAAGGATGGGAAGCAAAGAGTAGGACTGAATGGTCAGATGTAAAAAGTGGTGTGCCTCAGGGATCTGTATTGGGCCCGGTGCTGTTTAATGTATTCGTTAATGATCTGGAAAAGGGCGTTAAGAGTGAGGAGATCAAATTTGCAGATGACGCTAAGTTATTCAAGGTAGTTAACTGTGAAGCACTGAAACAGGATCTTACAAGACTGGGTGCCTGGGCATCTAAATGGCAGATGAGATTTAATGTGGACAAGTGCAAAGTGATGCACATAGGGAAAAATAATCCAAACTAGGAGTACACAATGCTGGGTACTAAGCTAGGAGTTACCACTCAGGAAAAAGATCTGGGAGTGACTGTGACAATACAATGAAATCCTCAGCCCACTGTGCAGCAGCAGTCAAAAAAGCAAACAATGTTAGGAGTTTTTTGCAAGGGAATTGAGAATAAAACTGAGGATGTTATAATGCCTCTATACAAATCGATGATGTGTGGTAGGGTTGGTGGGGAGGGTTTTTATATTTTAATGTTTTTATGATCTGTAAGCTGCCATGAGCCTTTGGGAAGGGTGGCATATACATTTAAATAAACAAGGCAACTAGGTTAGCTGATGTCATTTCAGAATTTCATGAAATTTACATTTCAGAATGTCATGACACGTAGTATCATGTGTTCATACCCGCCCCACCCACCACCGCTTCCCCCTGAATATTGTAAACAGAAATTTATTATGCATGGTATTATAATTTGTAATATGCATGGTAATATAGATTTGTCTTCCTAAATTTTCTTCTAATTTAGGAAGACAAATCTACCACATCATAAATTACAATGATGGTTTTCCAAAACACATTACAACACAAATCTATAGAAAGAATAATGAGAAACTAGTCTGTATAACATATTCTTAAGGTATGTTAAAGTAGTAGTTGATTTAATAGTGTCTGTATAGTCCAGGAGTAGCCAAACACTGACTCAGGAGCAGCTTGCAGATTTTTGATAGTTCAGTGGCAACTTTTGGCCAAGGTTGGTCCTGGCACCTGTGGTGTCTGGTTGTCCAGTGTCTTTGTTTGTTTGCTTTAAAAATTATTATAACTTTAGAGAAATAAAACTTACAGCGTAAATCGCAAAGGTTCAGTTTTATTTATTTACAGAAAGAAAGAAAGAAAGAATAACTTGGTTATAACCTACTTGTGGGAAACACTAATAAGGGGAGGGGGATAACTCTTCCATCTCAGAGGATCTCTCTTTATCTTATAGAAAAAACAGGAGAGGCCTAGAGCAGTCTGATCAAAATAGTATGCATTTGACGCACATCCCAACCTAACACCAGTATATCCCTTACTTATCCGGCAAGTAATGAATGAACTTTTCAGCATCTTACTCAGTCTTGACCATTAAAAGGTCAAAACATAGGAGCTACACTGCATAGAAATCTTGAAGATGATTATTTAATATTAAAGATTTGCAGAGCCACACCTTAGTGGTTATATAAAACTTTTCATTTGCAGACCTCAACAAAGTTGACAAATCAAAGTTATGATTCCTCTTCTGCTCCCCAGTTTTTCATATGGAAGAATGGTGTCACATAGAGCTGTTAGGTCTTCTCCACGATCACGCAAGCAGTGGCAGATCCCTAAACAGGAAACCATGTTTCCCAGCAACTCCCTTGCTCTACCCAGTGGATCATTCACCCTGCCTTATCAAAATGCCTCTCCACACAATGCTGTATGGGAGAAGTAGAGTTTTTAAATTTCAGATGATCACATCCCTTCATGTAAATGTGTGTCTTGTTCCTAGTGCATTAAACATCAAAGAAGAAATCTGCTCTTTTAGGCTTACAGTATGCACAAAGTTAATTCTCTGTTTAATTAATTCCTTGGAATTCACCTAACAATGCTTATGAAACTTATTAGAATTTCAGACTATGTATTTATTTGAATATTTATTCATGATCAAAAAGAAATCAAATAACAGATTGTCATTGTCCTAAAGTGCAGCATTTCTTCAACTCAATTAAAAAGTGAATATACAACTGTTGTGATGAGTATACCAAGCGTTATTTATTGCATGGAAAATATTAATTACTGATAACATTCATTTTCAGTCTCCATCTCGGAAGAATTTAACTCAAAACTAATTACGTTGGAGAATAATCACTTTGCAGCTTCAGACGTCCAATACTTCTCAAACTACAAGCACGGGTGAATCACAGAGAGCTGGCCAGTTGCACAATATTAGCTCCTCTTCTTTGTCTCCAACAGAAAGTAAGGGTTTGGTTTTTGGAGGGTTTCTCACACACACACACACACACACACACACACACACACACTTTTCTAATTTATTTTTATGGTTGCCAAAGGAAATGGCAGGGATCCGTCTGACGACAGAGCAGGGCTAAAGGCGTTCCTATTGAAAATGCTTGACAATCCTCCAACTATCGGATATCAATTTTAATTACTGGTAGACAGGGCTTCTGGCACCTCATCTAGACCCAGTCACTGCTGATACTCTGTAAGACTCCACCCACAGCTAGATGCAAAAGTACCCGCCTCAGCCCCAGTCGCTTCCCTTTAGGGCTGAGGCTCAGCGGCGGCGGCAGCCCTGCCCTCCATTCTCAACTGAATCAAGTCCTGATCATGGGCTGGCAAGACAGAGGTGAGAACAGGGACACAAAGCTAGCTGCAGGACTTTACTGACCCCTTTCAATGCCCCCTATGCTTTGAATGCCACCCCTCCACACTCCAAGGTTAAGGGGCAGAACGTCCAGGACAGGCTTGAACCACAGTACTTCTTTTTTAAGATAAATAATAAATAATCAAGCATTGCATCTATTTTGCTTTGGGTTTCTTTACAAAAAAAATTGGCAAAGGATTCAATTCGTAATGGAGGAAATACAAAAAATTCTGTTATCCTGAAAGTTACTCACACAGTCCACTCATTGCAGAGCTTTGACTAAGAAACTTCATCCAACCCTTTCTGCATCTCTTCCGGCTACAGTTTTAAAGAAACAAGTACAAATATCCTCACAGGCTGTTCCACACACCCACATCCACCCACCCACACTACAGAGCACAATAAATCTAGAGTGAATATTCAATGTTTCCTAGTAGGCAACTAGTCGCATAAACCAAACAGATTTTGCATCAGTTGGTATCCTTGTAGAGGGCATCAGCAAAGCCCTCCAGATTGAATTACCCTCCATCCTGAAGGTGGAACCTTAAAAACACCCACCTTTCAGTTTCTAGACTCATAGTGACAACCCCATTTTTTTTAGTTATCCAGACAGATTTGCAATAAGAACTTAACTAGCTACCGACAAGTCTTGATCCATAGCCATTTGCCTGAACAATCTATTTTGCCTCATCATAAGTTGCATTTCAAATATAAATTATTATAGAAACCAATGTAACAGGAGGGCAATGCAAAGCATCAGCAATAATGAATCACCCCTGGAAATAAAGTGTCCTTGTTCCTAGCTTGTGGAAATTATTAGTTATTCAGAGTAGAGTGTTACACAAAACACAAAAAGCAATAGGGATGGGCGAACAGATCACGGTTCTGGTTCGGCCATTCGGTTCGTCCGTTCGGTTCGTCCGTGTTCGGTTCATCCATTCGGTTCGGCAGTTCGGCTAGATCGCGGAGTTCAGGTTCGGCTGTTCGGTTCGGTCGTCCGAACAGGCCGTTCGGTTAGGCCATTCGGCTGTTCGGTTTGGCCGTTCGGGAAATGTTGTTATGGGTGTTTTTTTGTTTTTTATATGTTTTTTTGTTTTCTATTGGGTTTTATATGGTTTTGTTTTTTATTTGGTCTTTTTGTTTTTATATGGGGTTTATTTATTTATTTATTTTATCTAATATTATATATATCTACCTACACTAAATCTAACTGCTATTAACTATTCTAAATGCTATGAACTAAATGGATTATCTAATAAGTGCACAGACCTACTCCTACAAACACTAAAACTAAATCACTAACGCTATCTCTATCACTAAGCTAACTCCTACA
>QEPC01005937.1:768299-809375 GCA_003113815.1 Sphenodon punctatus
CCCCTAGATGCAGCGGCTCATCTTCGGGTATTGTTAAACGAACCAATTACCCGCCATGACATCTCTGCAGTAGATGTCCTGGTAAAATCAAAATCTAGGCATCTGGTTAATGTTGCATTTAACTCAGAAATCTGGGTAAATTTCATAATGGATAACCAGGACACCTTGAGTCAATTTGCAGTTTACCCTTCTAGAGCCTACAGGACTCTTTCTGGCATGGTGCGCCAAGAAGAGGAAATCATTCTTGGAAAGGACCCTTCTCATAACATGATCCCTAGGTCTCCCCAAGTAGGAGTGAAGAAGTTTTCCCTGTGGGGTAAACCCAAAGAGGGAGTTTTGAGAAATCCTTCCAGGGTAAACGGTCGATGTTCCCCTGGGATGGAGGTAGATCCCCCTAGTAATCTCCCTCTTCCTCCCCCCGTGGCAAAAGATTCAGCCCCTGGGGCAAAAATAGATGTTTCCCCTTTTGTGGGGTTCTCTCAAGGGCCAGTTTAGATCAGCTATGTCTGCAACTAAGAGATTTAAAGCAGCATAGGTCTTTTCTCTCGAACCACGGGTGGCGGCCAGGGTTGCCCTTTGCTGACTCTCAAAGAAATGACCTGCTTCTTCCAACAGTTTCACTGGCTAGATTACCGACCGGAAGACGATTAATGTCCCCGCTTCTTGGTACGACCGAGGGTCATTGGCCTGACCCAGTGGCTGGTGGGGACCAGATTGGATTTTTTTCTCACTCAGAGGCATCTAAGAGCCTAAAGGGGGATAGTCCACTCGGTGGTTCTCTAGAACAGCTAGGTGCTCAGCTCTTTGATACAGTGGTCCACTCTTCTCCTAAGGTAGGGGATGGTCTACGGGAAAGACCTCAGAGGGCTTCAGTAGTAATTCTTGATGAGGGGGCGTGACAGCTATCGGCCCTCCCAGCAGACATGGTGATTACCACCTGGAATATTGCAGGTTGGAATTCCTGTCAGATGGATAGGGATTTTAACTCCTTTATTTCTGGTATTACTGGTGCAAGAAACATGGAACTTGCATGATTTTAAATGTGGGGGGTTTAATGTGTATTGTACTCGGGCCATTCCTCCAGTCTCCAATGGAAGACCTAGTGGTGGCCTGGCCCTGTTGGTTTCGGATAAACTTATGATTAAAGTGGAATTTGTGGCTTCCTATAAATCGAATTTAGCAATTTATTATTGTACTTCCTCCTTTTGGGGGTATGGTATATTAATAGGCATCATATACTTACCCCCGGGTCGATCTCCCTTTTTCCCTGAAAAATTTTGGGATGTGGCGGCGGATTTGTTTTTGGCCGCTAAAAGATCATTCCCGTTGGCGTTTCTTATTATTGGTGGTGATTTTAATATCAGGACTGGTAATTTGGAGACAATACCACTTGGTTTACAGCTGGACGAGTATTCTGAGCCAATGGAGTTGGTCAGAAGATCATCTCGGGACAAGGTAATTAGCCCCGAATCTAAGTCTCTGTTTAACTTCTGTGATCTTTTTGACCTGGCCTTATTAAATGGTCGTGTCCAGGGTGACCTGAGTGGTGACTTTACTTACCACTCTCATGCAGGCTCTAGTGTTATAGACTACTTTTTGGTCTCCAAGGCTTATGTTCGAAATATACATTCACTAAGAATTTGGCTGCGCGAGGAATCTGACCACTTTCCATTATTGTTGTCACTCAGGATTGCACCGGAGCCTTCCCCGTTAAGGGGGCAAGCATCGGGAGAGCCAGCAATTCCAACTGTGGGGGCCCTGGTTCGGGTTAAATGGACTAAGGAGGTAGAGGCCCGATGGTTGTCTCTTCTCTCCTCATTAGAGGTAGAGGCCTGTAAAACGGGCATTGAGGGTATGGGTACGGATAGTATTTCTCACTATGAAAGTTTGATTAGACAGATGGCCCCACTTTTATCTAAACCCAAAATCTTACAGAGTGGGAACTCTAACTATGGGTGGTTTGATAAGGAGTGCCTTTCTGAAAGGTCTTCGCTCCGGAAATTAGTGCGGTTAGTAAACTTGAACCCTTTGGGGGCGTTTCGAACTAAATTACAACAGGTTAGATCTAGATACAGGAAATTATTGATCCTTAAGAAGCGGAAATTCCAACTCTCTAGTTGGGACAAACTACAGAGAGCAGCTGCCAAGGGGGACTCACGTGAGTTTTGGGATATGATCCGTTACATGGGGCCAAAAGGGAAATCCTCAGTAGCCCCATGTATCCCATTAGCACAGTGGGTTCAGCATTATACAAAACTTTTTTCCCCTTTTCCACCTGGAAATTCTCATGTGCACCCTCGTCCCGAGAATATGTTTCCCCAGTGGCCCCCAGTTCTCCCAGAGGAAATTGTGGAATTAATTTCTCAACTTAGACCGGGTAAAGCTCCTGGAGAAGATTTTGTCCCCCCGGAGTGTCTGAAATGTGCTCCCGAGTGGTGGGCGGGCACTTTAGCCCCGCTTTTCACGATTATCAATGAGTCGGGCGAGATCCCGGCTTCTTGGTTAAGTAGTATAGTGTATCCCATCTTTAAAAAGGGGGACCCCGCCTCTCCTGCAAACTATCGTCCCATTAGTTTGTTGAGCACAGTGGGGAAATTATACGCCCGATTTTTGCTAAACAAACTCCAAAAATGGATGGATTCCTCTAACATCATGGAACCAGAACAGGCTGGTTTCCAAAAGGGAAAATCCACCACGGATCACATACTAGTCTTGTCAGCCCTAGTAAAGGAATCTACTGATCGGCAGCGTGATTTCTTTTTGTGCTTTGTCGATCTTCGAACAGCATTCGATTCAGTTTCGAGATCTCGCCTATGGCAGAAATTGCACAAAACCACGATCGATCCTCGCTTATTATTTTTAATAATAAAGCTTCATAAAAATAACACTCTTCAGGTTCGTTGCCCAAATACTAGAGGCTTGACTCCTAGGATCCATGTGACATCGGGGGTGAGACAGGGATGTATATTGGCCCCAGTGCTTTTCAATCTTTTTTTGAACAACGTGATTGGATATTTAAAACTTAGGGACACGCATGCTCCGGTGGTTGGAGACAGGCCTATTCCTGCCCTCTTGTACGCGGATGATGCCGTTTTGGTCTCCCGCTCAATGGTTGGTCTCCGCCGGGCGATGGACCAATTCGGCTCATATTGCCAAAATGAGAATCTCGAGGTTAACTTTGAAAAAACTAAGGTACTGGTAATGGGGCACCCCGGCCGTCATAGGGAGCATCGCTGGTCAATGGGTGGCTCTCCAATAGAACAAGTAACATCGTATAAATATCTAGGGGTGATCTTTTCAGATACAGGGACATGGAGTGCGCATTTTGATGCAATAAGGGCCCAGGTTAAGCGTACTACTGCTGCTATAGTGAGCTTCTATATGGGTGCAGGGGGGAAATTGGCTCAACCGGCCTTGCGCCTATTTAAGGCAAAAGTGATCCCCCAGATCATGTACGCTATCCCAGTTTGGGGACCAGCCTACTTGCATAGATTAGAAGTACTCCAGAATGGATTCCTGAGGCTTATACTTGGACTGCCGAGGGGTACTCCCCAGGCAATACTTAGGGTGGAATCCCATTGCTGCCCGCTAAGGCAAATTGCCTTGCTGTTAATGTTGAAATACTGGCTCCAGAAATATATGTTTCCTGGGAACGATAGGTCGTTAATCTCACTGATGGTAACCCACAAATCAATAGAATCTTGGAATCTGGGCATGGAGAAGGAAATTTACATGTTAGGTTTCTCACGTAATTTTTTACTGGAGATAGGTTATCTGCCTGCTATATCTTTAATTCATAGGAGGATAGTTGATCAAGAGATCCAGGGGGAGGATGCCCTAATTAGCGCCCAGAAAGCTGTCCAATACTATTTCCCCCCTTCTTCTTCTGGCTCCAAAACCAATTACTTGCTTTCATGGGGGGAAGTTATGGTTAGGCAGTCCTTCACTCGGCTAAGGTGCGGTGCGTTTCCCCCTGAACTGGTGGAGGGCCGTTATGCGGGTATCCCTAGGACAAATAGATATTGTATCCTTTGTGATTCCCAGGAGGTTGCCTCTTTAACCCATATTCTATTCTTCTGCTCTGCATTGTCAGTTCCAAGGAAGAGACTTTTGGATTCTCTTCCTCTTCAGCTGTCGGATAAAAATTTAGCAGACTCCTTGAAGCTGTTGCTTAATTCTGAAGACTCTATAGTGTCTAGACAAGTGGCAAATTTCGGCCTTGTGGCCGCCCGCAGATACAAAGTATTGATGAGACACAGGAACCCTGAGTCTCCTGAAAACTCTGAGCAATTGTAATTGTACGGTAGAAGTAGGTGAAAATTATGTTTATTCCGAAGAGTGGAAATATTGTATTGAGTGGCTTCAGTTATGTAAAGTCTAAGGGCTAAATTTTTGTTAGTCTATTTTTATTTGGAATTTGTAAACGCTATGATGTAAGAATATAATTTTGTTCTGTTTTTAAGTATCTCTTTTATGTTTTGTAATAGCCATTGGCTACACAAATAAACTATTTTGACAATAGCTCTAATCAACAGAAAATGGAGCTGGTTCAAGTGCTAGCGGACAAACAAGGCTGCATGTTTTAAGGTAACACCAGATAGGGGAGGAAAGATTAAAAAGTATGCAGGGGAGAAAGGACAGGGGGAAGAATGGCAGAAGAAATGGGTTGAGGATACTGGATATAATCTATCCCTTGTTCGAAGCTACAGGACACCAGCAGATGTTAATGCTGAATACCAGAAGGAAGGTAAAAAGTTAGCCCAGATGAAAGAATAAGCAGAAAAAAGTAGCGATATGGCAGAAATTACTGCAGGATTGTATTTTTCCGACTTGGAAAAAAAATAGCTTTCCCTTCTCCTGATCTCAGCACCAAACCCCATGTAGCTAACAAGCAACTTTATCCTTGTTCAGACGTAAGGTATTTTGTCAGAGAAATTTGGGCATGACAGACACCTGCCAAGTAACTGGTAACACCTATTAGGGTGTCAACAAAGACCGACTCACTTTCATTTCATGATGCTTATTTGGCAGAGCCAAAAGAGAGAATCCCATTCTTACAAGTTTGATTCATTAGCTACTAAGACTAAAGTGTTCTGTTTGCACTTGCAATATAAATAGGTTACAAGTCAAAACCAAATGGAAAAACAGTTTGACTCAGGAAACTGCAGTTAATTGCATTATGGTGACACAGAACACAATTTGTTAACTGCATAATTTGGACATTCCAGAAAGTGACAGCTTAGCACCTAGGCTTCCAGGCAAAGTCTCTTTTTTCTGCGTGGCTCAGTCCAGACTGCTCCACCTTGGCCACTAGCTTGCAAAACGTTCTGCCCTTCTGATGTCACCAGTATCACCCAATGGAATTGTGTTATATTACCTCCCTTTTTCTAGCAGGTGCTAACTATATCAGCAAAATTTATTGGAAAGGCCCAGCATGGTCATCTTGGTCATTTTCAGGGAACAGCAGAATACACAGATAAAACCAAGAGGGGACTCTCAGATGACCTCAGAGGCTGCGACAGGGAATAAGGCAAGCAGTGGTTACTTGTTAACTGGGTAATAATCACTTTTTGCTTGCATGGTACAAGAACATGAGTCTGCACCTGAAACAAAAGCAATCTTTATCTTTCGGGGGAGCAAGAGTCCAAAACTTCACCCCAGCTGTGTCATAAGTTTTGCTATGATATTTGGTTTTAAAAAAAACTAAACAAAACACTAACTCACCCTACGATTCTGAAGCCATTTGGCACTAGCACTTTGGACCGATGCGAGTGGAGTTTACTTCAATGGGATGCATGGTGGTGCAAAAAGCTAGAATGGTACAACTGTTCCAGGATTGTGCCCTCTGCTTTTATGACTGATCATTTAAACAGCTACAGAAAACCTGTTTGGAGGCACAACTTACATTTTCATATGCTAGGTTTAAAGACCACAAGAGGGTAACACTAAAGCCTTTTAAATTGGCTATCCTAGCAAATTACCATGATAAAATAAACCATGCATCTCCCTTTAAAAATGCACGCTATCTAAACACAACATTCATCATGCAAGGCATTTAAAACAGAATGCTTGCCAACAGCAATAAATGGTAATGCATGTTATTACATTTAATGATTTTCTTGCAATCTCTTCAGTCCATGTTTGCTTCACGATTCGTACAAGAACCGTTGATACCCAATTGTGTGTGTGTTCTCAATAGTATACTAAATGCCATTCAGTGTCTTTCTGAGAATAACTTCCAATATCGAACAAACAGCAGCAGTGGATGTAATTAGTTGAAGCTGATTTTACCTTGCTTACCGGAGCTTTTATTGTTTCATCTGCTGATGTATTTATTTTTTATTTATTTATTTACATTTCTTAGCCGCCCCCTCATGCCCATGGCATCTTGGGGCTGCTTACAACACAAAATCACAATAATTTAAAACAGCAATAAAACACAAAAAATTAAAACATCTTAAATCCTCCTAAACACCCCCTCCCCCCAAGATTTTTATCCCAACCCACCCTCCCCTCCTCCGAAGGCCTGGGAGAACAGCCAGGTTTTGCAGGCCCGGCGGAAGGCCAACAGACTTGAGACCAGATGGGCTTCCTCTGGAAGGGAGTTCCATAATCGTGGCACGGCCACCGAGAACACCCTCTCCATTGTGGCCCCCCGCTTTACACGGGGGACCTCGAAGGCGGTGCCCCCAGCGGACCGAAGGGGTTGCTCTGGGGCGCGGAGGGTGAGCACGGGACTAATATGCTCCCGTCGGCTCGTCCCCGTCAGGAGACGAGCTGCCGCGTTCTGCACCAGCTGCAGCCTCCGAACCAGCATCAGGGGAAGCCCCACGTACAGCGCGCTGCAGTAGTCCAGCTTTGAGGTGATGAAGGCATGGATGAAGGTGGCCAGGTCGGGTCTGAAAATATACGGATGCAGCCTCCGCATCAGATGCAGCTGGCAGAAGGCAGCCTTAGCCACCGTCTCCACCTGCCGATCCAGGCAGAGATCCGAGTCCAACAATACTCCCAGACTCTGAACCTGCTGGGCTACTGGAGAGTGAACCCCCCTCTATGAGGGGAGCCAACACCTCCTTCGCCCTACCCACCGCCATCACCTCCTTCTTATTTGAGCTTCAGTCTGTTCTGCCGCAACCAATCCGCCACAGCCTCCAAACACCGGGACAGCACTGAGACAGCAGGACCTGGGTCGGTTGAAAAGGAGAGGTAAAGCTGGGTATCATCAGCATATTGGTGACAACGCACACCAAACCCTCTCACGAACTCCCCGAAGGGCTGAATATATACATTAAACAATAATGGAGACAGAATGGAACCTTGCGGAATGTCACAACCCAGGGCCCGGGGGCTAGAAGATTCAGCCCCCAGGACAACCCGCTGGCTTCTCCCCGAGAGGAATGAGCGAAACCATCCAAAGACAGTCCCGTCCAGACCTCCAGGGCTCTCAACCACCTCAACAGTAACCCATGGTCCACTGTGTCAAAAGCAGCCGAGAGATCTAGCAGGATCAGAAATGTTGAACATCCTGCGTCCATCTCCCGGCAGAGATCGTCCACCAAGGCCATCAACGCCGTCTCTGTGCTATAGCCGAGGTGGAACCACGATTGAAATGGGTCAAGAAAACCGATGCTGTCAAGATGCACCTGGAGCTGCAGTGCCACCGCCCGTTCAATAACCTTCCCTAAAAAGGAAAGGTTAGAGACGGGCCAGTAACTGGTGAGTGCATCCACATCCAGAGTCGACTTCTTCAGCAGGGGACGCACCACAGCCTCCTTGAGACCAGGGGGCAATCTCCCCTGCCGAAGGGATGCATTGATTACCCTTGCCAGCACCATCCCTAATGTCTCCCTGGAGGCTTTCACCAACCAGGACGGGCATGGATCTAATTCGCAACTGGTGGCTCTAACAGACTCCAGGACATCCACAGCATCAGCTGACGTCACTTCCTGAAACTCATCCCAAGAAGGTAGACCAGACGGGGCCTCCATCACCTCGCTCTCCACCTCTACTGCCACTAATCCAGTGTCAAAGTTGTTCTGGATCCGAGTGATCTTGTCTGCAAAGTAGGTGCCAAACTCCTCACAGTGGGCCTGAGACAAGTCCCCGTCCAGGTGGAGGGAGGCCGGACTGACCAGCCCCCGCACCACCTGAAACAGCTCTGCTGGACGTCACTTTGCAGATGCTATGAGGATGGCAAAGAACTTCTTTGTCGTCCTCACAGCCTCAACACAGGACTGTAAATGGGCCCTATGGAGAAGTCCATCGGATTCAGCGCGAATTCGACGCCAGCATCACTCTAGTCCCCTACCTGCCTACTTCATACACTGCAACCCCTCAGGAAACCAAGGGACCCTGTGGTGACGAGACAGAGGTAGGAGACGTCTCGGAGCCACCCTGTCAATGGCCTCCCCAAGCAAGATGTTCCAAGCTCAGACGAGTTCATTGACAGAGTGGCCGTCAAGGTCTAAGGTTACATCCCCCAGGGCCTCCTGGAACCGTTGGAGGTTCCATCAGCCTCCATGGGCGGACCAACCTAACTGGTCCATTCCCCTTCTGGAGGTGGTGTGCTGAGAGACTGGCCTGTAGGAGGTAATGATCCATCCATAACAAGGGCGTAACCCTCACATCCCCCACTACCGGATCACCTGCCCCAAGGCCAGAACGGAACACCAGGTTGAGGGTATGCCCCCCCCCCCACGTGGGTCAGGCAGTTAATTTGGGACAAGTCCATGGTTGCCCCTGCCTCCTCGTCCAGCCTGGTTTCCGTAATACATACTAAGGTCCACAGCCCCGTTTAGGATCACGTCCCAGATTACCAGGGTCTTATTTACCACGAACCTTGCATTTAGCAGCATCAGCCCCCCACTGGCAGACCTCAGACCTTGCTCCTCCTTCACCCCTGGGGGTGGGATGGGGAGGCTCTTCTGACCTCCACAAGGGACCTGGTCCGAACCACACACCCCCATGGACCATACCGTTCCCATCCCAGAACCGGCCCTATAGCCACTCCCCCCTTCCCGTTCACACCATTCTGACTCCCTCCTACCGGCTGGGGGTAGTGTCCCCCCCTACTGGCTGTTCCCCCAGAGATCTCCCTCCCACACCTCCCTCCCACTGCTCTCACCACTCAGGCCCTCTCCCTCCCCCCCTCCTCCCGCCACATGCTGCCACCATGTGGGTTTTCCTTGCTGGGAGCACCGGCCTGTCTTTCACCCAGGATGCTCCTTGCATTCCCTCTCCCTCCCCCATTTCCCCCCATATATACCCCATACCTCCCCTCCCTCCAAAGTATCTCCCCCCAAAACCCCTCGCCACCAATTTACCCCCATCCCCAACTTCTCTCTGCCACAGAGGGGCATCCTAGACACTAACCCCACCTTTCCTCATCCACTTCAAAACTTCCAAGCAGTGCCTGAACATGACCTGGCAGGCTACCCGCACATTCCCCGGCCTGACTCACCACCCAGCTGCTCCTCAAAGCCCCAGTTGCTGCTCATGTTGCTCCTCCCCAGCCACTGATCACTCCCGCTTGGTTTTTTATGAACGGGGCTGCTGGGAGCAAGGAGGACTCTTCTAGTGTACAACCTCCACACCTCCCCATTATGAGGTCATTATGACGGATAGCAGGGGTGAGCGCAAGTTGCACTGTGTGATTTGCGCACAGCGCACTGGAAGAGGTCTCCGTGCTCCCCTCCCCCCAGCACAGAAAAAAACAAGCAGGAACACTCCAGCTCAGCTGAGCAGCAGTCAGGACTTGGACAATCAGTGGATGTGAGGAGGGGCCAGGATCAGCTTCCTGGGGCCACCCGGAAAGTCTGGTAATACCCATATTTTCGGGCAGCTGATGGGAGCTGGGTAAACCCGTTAGGTGCCCACTGGGGATGCCCCAAAATGCAGGTATCACCTGTAGGTAGTATACCTGTAGTATCACCTGAGATATACTAGGTGATACTAGTATACCTACAGGTATATTAGTATACAGGTATACTGTAGGTAGTATCACCTGTAGGTAGTATACAGGGAGCTTGATAGCTTGGGGCTCTTCAGCTTGGAGAAGAAATGACAGAGGGGATAGAATAGAAGTTTATAAAACGTGGAACATGTTAATAGGGAGCGGTTATATTTACCCTCTCTAACAATACTACTACAAGTAGATACTTCAGAAAATTAACTGGCAGCAGATTTAAAACGAGAATATTTTTTTCACTCAGCACACAATTAACTTGTGAAATTTGTGGTCAGAGGAAGTGGTCAAGCCCGGTAGTGTAGCTAGTTTTAAAAAGGCATTGGATAAGTTCTTGGATGATAGGTCCATTAATGGCTATTGGCCAAGTAGGATTTGGGGATGTAAACCTCTTACTGTTGAGGGCTATAACAACAGGGAATGGATTGCCCATTGTGATCTGTTGGGTACTTCCCCCATGAGACAGATTGGCCACTGTCAGAGATAGGATGCTGGGCTTGATGACTCAGTATGGCACTACTTATGTTCCTACCTTAAATAAATACCTTTTGAAAAATCCTAAAACCTAAAAACAGCCTTAAACATATCCATCCCTAGAACAGAGAGGTTGGTCTACTTTAAAAAAAAAATGTTTAAAAAAGTCTTCACTGCTTTATGATTACCTTGAAGATGTCAGTACCGATCTTTTTCAAAACAAACAAAAACACAATACTACTTTCAGAACTGCATCCTGTTCCAAATACAGATGCCTTCCATTCAGCTGAAAGCTGTTTTGATGGCTTTTTAAAAAGAACTTTCACCAGCCAGAATGGGCAAGGATCTAGTCTACAACCGGTTACCCTCACAGCCACAAGCACTTCCCGCACATCAGTGGGCAATACCGATTGAAACTGATCCAAACGTACAGGACAAAACTAGCTTCCATTACCTCAAACTCTTGACTCTGCAGGTAAAATGGCAGCACCTAAGTCGTGATGAATAGGAGTGATTTTGTCTGCACAGTAATTACTAAAAATGTCACAGCGGGCGTTAGATGACTCCATTTCCAGGCAGAGGCAGACCAGGTTAACCAGTCCCCTCACCACCCGAAACAGCTCTGCTAGACAAGACTTCGCCGCCATCACAGGCATGGCATAGTCCTTTAAAAACGATCTACGCCACAATCGGTCATCTTCAGCAAAAGTCGAGCGCCACCTGCGCTCTAACCACCTACCCTCTCACTTTAGCTGCCTCAGGCCCTCCGTATACCAGGGGGACCTGTGCTGCCGGAGCAGAGGGAGTGGATGTCTGGGTGCAACTGTGTTGATGGCCATGGTCAAGACATCATTCCACAAAACGAACAGGTTATCAACGAAGTAGCCGCTACGGTCAGTAGGCAGATCCCCCAGAGAGTTCTGGAAACCAATAGGACCCATTTGTCTCCAAAGGCAGACCATCCTAATAGGTCCGCCATCCCGACAAGGGCATAGAAGGGCAGGGATCTGTGCCTTCAGAAGGAAATAATTAGACTATGAACAAGGTCAGTGATAAAGGACACATGAAATATATTAAAAAATCCAAATTAATTTGAAACACACAGAGCCATCCTTTCCTCTGCCTAATGGCATGCTCTTTTGAAAATAAGTTAGTGACATTCATAACAGGAGTAATGCAGAACAGTGTGTAGGCTGTTCAGTCAGAAGGTTAACTAAACTCTCTGATGGTTACTACCTGAGAAAATTTATTTAGTATTACCTACTTCGTTTATGAGGGTTATTATAGTTGTAAATCATGGCCTGGCTTATATGGTAGGATAAAAAGGCAAACTTTTCTGGAACACAGGGAAACCAATCAATCAGCAAATCAGCCCTCTTTCTTGCAAAGCTGTACAGGGCTTCAAACAGACTGTATTCCATCTTCCTTTGTTAATGCATTTTGTTATCTCTAACACAGCTACAAAGCTCTCAATGGTGTGGTGTGACCACCACCTACTTAGTACACTAAAGGACCTGTTGTGAAATCCCTCGTTTTCACTTAACTGGCATAGCAACCACCATCATCATTGGAGGCTCATGGATTCAAATTCTTAGTGGGATGGGCAAGTCAGAGCTAGTGGGTGAAGTCAAGACACAATAAAATCAACGCCTGCACGTAACCCCAAATGGCATGAAGCAGACTCCCTGCCTAAGCTGCCTGTGGGTGCCTGGTAGGAGGCTGCTCTAGCCTCATCCCAGGCTTCAGCAGCCAGTACAAGAGTCTGTGCTGCAGAGAGGTGGTGCACTGGCAACAACTCTGCTCAGTGTTAACTGAGACTACTTCACAATTGGCCCCATTCAGCATGGAAGCGACAGGGACCTCACTCTCTTTGCAGGTACTGTGGGCTCACTGTGACTTGTCCCAGCCGCAGCTGGGTCAATAGGAGCTAATGGGGCAAACACTTCTGGTGGTGGTGTGTCCAATTAGCCCCTATTGGCCAGTCACCACCAATGACAGTACGTTCACTTAAATGACAGGAGTCTAAATGTGGGGAAACTGTGCGAAGCCCAGAACAGTATCTGCAGAAAATGTGCAGAACAGTTAAAAAGTGAAATTGACGTAAGGCATATTCATAATGAAGGTAAGAGGCTTAGATAACCAAAGATATCTATTCCAGAATGCCTTCAAATTTATAATATTTTAAAAAAGGCAGACCTAAGCAGTATGAATAGATTTAAAAAAAACTAAGGGATACGTGAAGGAGGTATCAAAGTATTTTATTGATTTAAGGTTTTTTTTTAGAATCAATACAGAAATAGATTTATTATTATAACTACAATAAAGCTGAGAAACAAGTATAATGCAGACTTTCATTAAGGAACAGAGGAAGAAACCGTGTTAAACTTATTACCATTCACATATCAGCTTTCCGAATCTGTCAAAGCAGCCTGCATATTAACAGGAAAGTAAATCAGAATATGGTCAATAGAGATTTGCATAAAATCAGAGTTTCAAATTCTCTCTCGATCGACGTGGCTCCTTTGCTTCTAAGGGGACTAACTGTCCCAGTTGGCCATTAGCCTTTTCTTTCAGAGTTTGGCATAATCTTTGAGAATGGTCTCCAGCTTCTGGCTCAGCATGATGTTACCTTTCAATTTTAGTTTACCAGAAAAGAATGCCTACAGAAAACAGAGGGGGGAAGGGGGGGGGGGAGAGTTACACTCTATTGGTCAAAACTCAACTACAACAGAATAAGCTTAATTTTGTTCAAGGTTTACCATAAACCTTTAATAGGCAATGCCACCCACTAAAATACAAGGCCATTTAGGCCACAGAGTATACGACACCGGAATAACAAGACCTACCTGCTGCCGAAGGAAAGCAGGATAGTTCTGAGTGGCCAAAAAAGTGCTAGAAGTCAATTTGGTTACTGTGAGACAAATGTGAGTGGGACAGTAGAAATGAAAATTAAGGGGGGAAATGGTGTCACATTTGCTGCTGAATGTTAAGAGGCACACAGAAAATGTAACAACCCCAATTTAACATAACCTGTTTAACTCAAGAAATAAAAAATGCCACCTTTATTGCCCATGGTGGTGGCGGGGGGAAGGAGGCTGATTATGTATCCTCATACAATATTCACATAGGGTCAGATAGAACTTAAGTCTTCATTTTTCAGTGAGTAAAAATGTGTTATAAAAGGTGTGAATGCTAATATCACCTAACATGCAAGGGAGTACAGATTTGCACCATCATAGTTATGCATCTGTCAGGGTTTCTCCTGAAATTTCAATATTGCACATTAACTCTATGCCTAATTTGACACAATGCCTAATATATATTCTACCAGGACCAATACATTATGTTTTTACACATTCCAAGGTACATCCAAATAATACTTTGTGAAGGAACCATTAATCCAGACTGTCAACTAGTGGCTTACACTTCTCTAGGCAGAAAATAAATGCTTTCCCACATTCTCCAGCATGCACGATTTGCCTCTGGGAAAGAAACTGAAAGGCAAAGCATGTGCAGGGTTTGTCACGTGGTGGGAAGTCCCCTCTCGTATGCATTTTTGCTAGTGATCCTGTACAGGATTGCCAACAAATATGTCCCCGGGGGGGGGGGGGGGGGAGAATTCCCACGTGACAAACCCCACACATGCTTTACCTTCCTGATTCTTTCCCGGAGGCAAATCATGTGTTCTGGAGAACGTGGGAAAGCGCCCAATATTTCCTACCACAGAAAGTGCTTTGCAATCTTATAGTTATACCCAACTTCAACAGATGTCTATCTATAATTAGTGTGTCCAAATCTTATTACATTCAGCTAAGACTTTTTAAAAGAGTATTTACAGCAATTACCATAATAAAGCCAGCACATGACAAGAGTTACCCCCTGCCATTATTCATCTATCCTTAAGAGTAAAGAAACTGTGCACTTGTACATGCACCAGGGTGTCTCCTTATAGCTGGACTAGATAGAGGAATCACTCTGCTAAACTCGGTATTTCAGAGTCAAATTAAATTGTCTTATTGTCTCCTTGTGCTTCCCTTTCTGCTACACTGTACTCATCTGCTAAGGTGAGGTGACAACCTTTTAAAGATGTGTTTATGAGGGCTAGTATGGAATGACTCTGACCCATGGCTTACACTTCTAAGCACTACTGTAAAAACAAAAACAAACAAAACCCCGAAATATCCCAACAAGGCTATCATATCATCAGAATTTGAAGCAAATGGAAATTTGTCTTATGGTAACTGTTGTCCTATTTAACATGCAGTGCTTTACCATGCAGCTAAGCATGAGGAAGTGAAAGTGAATTTACCTCTTGGGGATTGATCTTGCCCAGAACCACCTCCATAAAGTCTTGGTCAGAAAGGATGAAAGTGGTATCAGCTTTGCCCCGTGCAGGTCCTCGATAAAGCTCTCCAGAGTCATTCTTTAAGTCAATAGCTATGGGGGTAAGGGGGAAAGGGTGGGAATCAGTTGGGGTTTTTTCCATGAAGAGACAACAGAAATAGTCATTTATTTTAAGCGACAATATCCTCAAAATCACAGGGCGGGGAGAGACCTCAAGGATCATCCAGTCAAGCCCCTGCACAGATAAAGGATTCATTATATCCAACCACTCCAACATAAAAATCCAACCAATACAAATCCCATAAATCAAAACCCCATAAATCCAACCCCATAAATCAAACTTGATTATTCTCCCCACTCAAAGTCAACTGAATGATTTCGAATCTGCAAGGGATAACTGGACCTTCTCGCCTGAAATTTCCCGATAGCTTTAAGCTGCTACCCAGAAAGCCCTATTAAGTGTTAGGAGTCTGCTAAATGTCAGTTAACACGCTTGTTTTTCATCCTGAAGACCAGAGCTGATGGTTCAAGTCCAGTATTTAGTCTTAAGCAAAAAAATGTACCGTCTGTAGGGCTTAGCAGAATTTCTGCCCTACCCACTTCTACCTTAGATTTCAGCCATTTAAGACTGATGGCTGAGTTCTAACACTCTATTACTTCCACCAAGGTCATTAACAAATACACTGAAATGAGCCCCAAAACTGATCTTTGAGAAACTCTGCTTGCAAAATTTCTGCAGTTTGAAAGTCAACCTTTCAGTGCAACCCTTGGGTTTTTTTTAATTTGATGAGCACCTCACTGACCTAACTATGGGTGAAAACAGACATGCACCTTAACTCCACTTTAACTTTTCTTATACATGTTGCAGGGCTGCAGAGGGTGGCTAATACAGCCCTGCAACATGCATAAGAAATGTTAAAGCAGAGTTGCATGCATGTGTTTTCATCCTATGTCTGTATTAATTCCCATTTACTGCAGCTTAAATAGTAGTTTCCCGTGCAGTACAGGATCAAATGCTTTACTAAAATTCATATATATCAAATCTAACCCATTTCCCTATCCACAAAGCCAATTGTCTTTTTTTTTTTAAATTAAAATATCCGACTGGTCTGACATGATCTGCCCTGGGTGACTCGTGCAGAATTTCATTACATTTCCTGTTTGCTGCAACGTCTTTAAACATAGGAACATTATTTGTTATTAAAAACAGTATCCCATTTACTCTGTGGTTACCGCTGGAGTAACTAGCCATCTCAGACCATCCAAAAACAGGTAAGTTACGATTATGATGAAAAATGAAATTGTAAACTCCTGTGGAAAAAGCCTTTATTAATTAAAAACTGTATTGGGGAACATGCTAAATGTCCTAAACATTAAGGATGTAAAATCACAACAACTGAACACATGGGTTTTAATTTCAAATTATGCTTTGTTTATATATATATTAAACAAAACTAACTCTCTGCAGGTCTGAAAAGGAAAAAGGACAGAAAAGCAAATCCTGACAGCTCCATGTCTATATTTCCAGCTATCAAACTCTTAATTCATTTTGACAAATTAATACACAAGTGCTATTCCACATCAATCATTATTGTTACCTGGTGTGCTAAACAAAGCATGCTATGCTATAGCATAGCATGAGAGGATGGGTTTATGAGGCAAACAAACAGTTTTGCCTGTTTAAGCCACATTTTACTACCCCAGGTACCAAGGTCTTTTGATCTTCAGGTAATACTCTAATTCACATTTGGACAAGCTGCTTAGACTTTCACAGTATCTTTTTTAATGATTAAAATGTATACCCTGCCCTGAAGGCTCAGGGCAGCTTACAATAATAAAAAGACACAGAACACTAAAAATACAGTAAAATCCCTTTTAAAATTCTCAACTGCTCCCCCAAAACCACCCCACCCCTTATCTCTGCCTCCCAAATGCCTTGCCAAAAAGAAAGGTTTTACACCACCTCCAGAATATGCTCAGGCTCAGACTCTGAGACACCTCTGGGGGAACGGAATTCCATAATACTGGGGCAGCAACAGAGAACAACCCTCTCTGCAGGCCTGTGTCGTATGGCAGGTACGAACCCGCAAAATTGGAAGGTGGAACCCGCAAGAGAGCATTCCCAGCCAACCGAAGAGGTTGCAGTGCAGCATGGAAAGAAAGGCAATCTCTCAGATATGTGGGGCCCATGCCGTTTAGGGCTTTAAAAAGGTCAAAACCAGCACCTTGAATTGTGCCCAGAAAGCTACAGGAAGTCAGTGCAGATTAGGGCTGATGCGGCAGCAGCTTTTACCGCGCCGCGATTCCGTTCCGCTATTTCGGAATTGCCCACGCCACACCGTGACATTTCTGCGGATATTCCGCTAATTCCGCCGGAATTCTGCAAATCGCGGAATTGCGGAAAAATCGCGGAAATCGCGGAAAACCACTATTCCGTGATTTTTTGGCGCTGGCGGAATTGCGGAAATAGCGAAAATGTCATGTTTCCACGATTCCACTAAGTTGCGGAATTAAATAAGCGGAACCGCGGAATGAAAGCGCGGAATGAAAGCCTCTGCCATGCCATTCCGCTAATTGCGGAAACACTGTTTCCGTCAGAAATAGCTACCGCTGCGATATTCCGCTACAGCCCTAGTGCAGATTGTAAAGCACAGGTAATCCCCAAGCCCCGGCCTCCAACACAAGGTGGACACACTCTATATTGGAGGAGTTAGGCACAGGATACCTTTGAAAGACCAGAGTATCTTTACAGATCACCGCTACTCCACCCACTCCAGCTCCCGATCCTAAGCTGGTGCTGCACAAAGTACCCGGCTGGCAACACCTCAGACAATATAGGTCCAGATGTCTTGGCCAGCCACGTCTATGTAATGCATATGAGGTCACCAGCTTCATCCTGAATCAAATCAAAGAGGTTTGATACTTAGTTTGCAACAAATATTGATATAAAATCCTGAAATATTTACATCAGCCCTGTTGTACTCCATGTTTCCGTCCCAGATAATAAAATTAATTTCGCATCTGTTTTCAAGATCCAAAATTTGGTTCTGAATCAAAACATCTCTCAGTTTCCAAACCAGTTTTAACCGAATAGTGCTTTCCCAATTCTTTCCCAAATATCTTCCTTTGTACGCCACCAAACTGAGCTACAGCATTTCCAAGGTAAGTGATTTCTCCATCTCTTCAAAATGTGTGCCGTTCGCTTTTGCATGCTCCGATATTCCATTACATAATCTGACATCCCTTTCCTGTTCAATGTTTCCCTTTTCATTTTGGTCATCTTCAACACAACTCTTAGCTGCCTCTTGTAGTCTTTTCTATTGAGTTTTGCATTCTCTGTGCCATGAAGCAGATGGTATCTGTAGAGTTCAGGTCTTCAAGATCAGGGGTCCCAAAATTCTTGCCTACATGACTGCATTTTGACATTTAAATATCAACGTTTCCATGACTCCAGACAGCAACGAAGACAAAAAACCTGTATCAAATATAAATCAGGATTGTGACCTTGCCTGCAAACAGCATGCCCACAAGTAGAGTTGTGACCCACAGTTTGGGAAACTCTGTTCTAGACGTTGCATCAGCAGCCATTGTAGCCCTTTTCGTTGTCAATCACATTTCTCTTTGTGACAATGAGGATCATCAAGTCCAGTACTAGAAACATTTAGGACAGCATCAGAATGACAATGGTTATAATAAAATGGTGGGAGATTGACTTACCATTGCTATTATAACCATTGTATTGTTTCATTTATTTTTAAGGATTGGTTAAGATTACATAGCACATTGGCATGTTCTTTGCCTTGATATTAGAGTATCTTCATCTTGATATTGGAGTTATCTTCTTACCCTCTTCGTCGGCTTTCTGGAAGCGGACGCTTGGGAGCCATTTGATCGATAGCCTCAGCCAACAAGCTGTCCCAGAAGGCAATGAGGTCATAGAGTGAACCATCATCAAGATGAGAAGGCATTTCCCCTAGAGCATCCCGGAACCTCTCTGGTTCCATAAGCCTACAGAAGCAGACCCAACGAATTGGTCCTGCACCCTTCCGGGGGCAGACATGCACCAGGAGACTGGTCCAGAGGAGGCAAAGATCCACCCATGACAGGGGTAAAACCGTTACATCCCCCACCACTGGATCCCCCACCTCAAGGCCGGTGGAGATTAGGTCAAGGGTGTATCCCCCCTCATGTGTTGGGCCCTTTACCCTCTGAGCCTTGAAGTGAAGATACAAGATTTGTGCTGAATGTGGAGAAAGGAAGCTAGTAGAGGAAACAGCACAATTAACAAACATGATTAAAGCAGCAGATGAGGTGAATTACATTGTATAACACTGATGCTCAATAAGAAATGGCACATAAAACTAATTACCTTACCACCTTGTAGCACAAAGTAGTTATTTTAGGCTGTGTGCTATGACTTTTTCAGAGGGGTCTAGTGAATGTCAACAGGGTTCAAAATACATACAGGGGGGGAAGAAATTCATATAACAAAGAAAACAAAATGGTGGAGGGGAGGACTTACACGATCCTTAATTCTGCAAGCAGCAACACACTCTTATTTCCCAATATATGGCAAAGGAGAAGTGTGCCAAACTAAAGGAGAAAAGCACTGCCATTTCCAGTTCCGTTTACGGAAAAGGTTAATTAGACTTTGTGGTCTTTTGGCCAAATTTGAGCAAATGGAAGTTGCACCGTGGTTACAAGCTCCTCACGTTATACTGACAGAGTTTTACTTTCATCTTTTCTTAAATGTAATTCTGCTCATGCCCCCAAGACTAAATAAGGAATTCAGCCAAAAAAGCCACTCTGATGAAGCTTGTAAGCAACACTGGATGTTTATAAATTAGACTATAGTCCACTGGAGGCTGTGTTCAGTCTGAGCAGCCCTCACATATATGTTTTAGCATGTAGAGCTAACAGGCAGCTCATTGCATGCACTGATGGCAGCCACCACCAATGGTACCACTCAGCACTTTCTCTCTCCTCTGCCCTGGCTCTGATGGAAAGGGAAGTCAGGGCCAGGGAAGGATTCTTGCCTGGCTGTAACCCACCCCTTTCCATCGGAAGCAGCACTAGCATGCTATCCCAACTGGCAGGCGGCTGCAAGAGGAGAGAGCAATTGCACTCTGAGGCAGCCGCTGGAGGAGAAAGCGATCGTGCTCTCTCAGCTGAGAGAGGAGGGCTCTGTGTGTGCGTGCGTGCGTGCGTGCGTGCGTGCGTGCGTGCGTGCGTGCAGGAAGTACCTTCTCCAGAGGATTTGTGTCTGCATTCCTCTTCCCATTTGGGAAAGGACCGAGGAGAGCGAGGGATGGGCAAGACTCCTCCAAGGGATACACAGGGCTCCTTTTCCCAAACCAAGTGAGGGAGCCCCGTGGATCCTCTGGAAGAGCCTGGCCCCTCTCTCGCTACCCTCAATTCCTTTCCCAAATGGAGAGAGGAGTAGTAGTGCAGGCACAAATTCTCTGGAGAAGACCTTCCCTGAACCCTCTGCCTCACTTTCTCCTCTAGCAGCCACTTCACAGCATGATTGCTCCCCAACCCGCATGTTTTTTACTGGGCATCCAGGCTCAACCTCTCCCTTCCTGGCTTTCTTGCCTCCCCATGCTCCATGGGTTCCAGCCCCCTCCTCTCACTGCACCCTGAGAAGACAGATGCCCCTCACTGCTACCTGGTACAAAGCAGCTTCTTTGCTCCTTGCCCAACTACAACTCCAAAGTAGCGAGTCAGGCAACTCATGGGACATGGCTCACTCAGCTGGGAACTGAGGATGGGGGTGGGGGCTGAGGGAGGATTCAAGCCTTTTTATAGTCCAGGATCCTCAGCACGCTGTAAGACAAGGGCACACACACAGTGGCTCTCTATTACATGGACTGTGCTGAGTGGGGGAGGGGAGCCGCCCTCATTGGTAAGAATCATTGCGCTACCAGAGCAAGTACCAGCAACCCTGCACCCTGCCTTTAACTGTGCCAAGCCCTGCTCCACCAGACTGCAAGACTCTTCTTCCAGGGTCACTATGTCTCACCTTACTTCAGCCAGCTCTGGCAAGATTGTTCTGACGTGCAGGGCACTTCTCTCCTGACCACAGTGCTTCCTCCTGGACTCCCTTTAACATGGCTCTCAGGAGAGACTGCAGGTCACGAAATCAAAGTAGATGTGTCATATCGAAAGGGAGTCGGGAGAAAGCACCCCAGGATGGAGAGAAGAGCTCTGCAGGCCAGAAGTGAACCGAAGGCCAGAGGTTCCCCATCCCAACTTATACTGTTGCAATTCATATGCTTGAATTGCATCATTTAGTCAGGTTTGCTGACCAGCTGGAGGAAGAGATGGGAGGTTAGAGTCAAGGCTGCTGTTAAAAGTTGAACTGCAAGTCTCCCGATGTTCCAGCTTGTTTTTTTCTCCCTTAACATAACATTCTATTAGCCTTTACCTTAACCTTGCCCTATGCTTCTTTCTTCATTTTTCTCAAAATCTCATTCTCTACTACCTAAGCCTGAATAGAGCAAGTTCTTCAGAGAAAGGTCATCATTTTGTCAATAAAAGTACTGTGCATAATGACAAAATACCTTACTAATATATCTAATGAGCAATAATATTTTCAGCCCCCCACCTAAAGTTATAAATAATTTTGCACTCCTAAAAAACATGGGGGTGGGGGAGGAATCAGCAAAAAAATCAATGGAAGATTTTATTTATGGAAAATAATAAATGGAGGCATATTGATGCTGTGTGTCAAAAACAGGGTTCAATAAGACTTAAAATGAACTTATTTCTGATTAAGCTGGTTAATGCACAAGTGTATTCTTTTTGGAAAATTCATTTCTGAAGCATGCAAGTATGAATTGTGTGGCAGAAAGATGGCAACGTTCCAAAATCTTGCCTCTTTTTTGTGCAACTTTTCTTTCCTGTCAAGCGTTATGATGACTTTTTCACAATGTTTTTATGAACACAGATTGAGATTGGATCCCTTATCCAGGCATTCACCACAAGAAGGGCTACAACTAAATCCATATTCCTCCTTCCCAACCAGGGACATAGTGACCATGGAAGAAACCAAAGCAACCCTATCCATTTTCAGTTACTCGGAAGTCTCCTTCCCTATCTAAACAAACACTCTTCCAGACTTGTACCCCTCCCCACCAATCAGAAGGATGCATCTCTCCCCAAATCCCACCATCTCATTTGCCTACACAAAATCAGAAACTCCAGGTACAACATTTTGCAAAGCCTCAAAATCCCCTGCCCACTCCACCATACAATACACCACAAACCCCTTCTCTTAAAACACCAAAATCTAAGAGGCAGCTCCAATGAGAAGTTTGGCTTAGCATCTTTTGCAGAACATGGCTTCTAAAATACTTCACCATTCTAATGCAAATTCTCTCTCTTCTGGAGCAGTGGAAATAAGTGACATCATTTCTCAATTTGTGTATTTAACTAGTTCCTTCACAAACATGGAGAAAAAGAAGCAGATGGAGAAAACGCTTCTGGGTGTAATTCAGAGGATACACAGCTGTTGGCAAATAAGGCTAGACAAGTGTGATCAGCAATTTCAGGTCTCTGTGCACATAAATTGCAACCAAAAACACACCATTTTATTGAAGATTTTAATACTCCTAAAATATTTCAGAGGATGCTATCTGTGCAGAGGACAAACAGTTTTTTGAAGGGCAATGAGCGTCATTTTACAAGAGAAAGATGGCTCCTGAGTATTAACATTTTTGCTCCAGTAAGGATCATCTTGCTCCCATATATTCCCATGCATTTATGCTTGCTGAATCCATCTTTAATCTTGTAAGCAGGGAAAAGTCGTCCCTTTACCCAAATTTTGTCAGGCCAAAATTGAAATGAAAAGTAATTCCACTCTTTCTGAATACTTAACTTTAGAAATGGACAGAAAGCAGATAAAAGCATTAACTAATCCTTTCACTAAGCTCACCTTCAGTAAAAGGCTGACTACATATCACTAATATGTATTCAGCATCACTATAAATGTTTACTCCTGCATAGGATTTCTCATAAAACTAGCCTTCTTTCCAATAGCCTCAAATTAACAAAATGATTAATGAGAACATTTCCACTAATTGTGCAATACTCCAGGACAAATGTCAGGCAACGTAGAGGGATAATAAAATTGTTATTGCTTCAGTAAAAAATATAAAACTTTTTAGTGATAGATGTTGTACAAATTGAAGATTTGCTTTAGAAGTAGGTAATGGTCTTTTGGGGGGCAGGGGAAACAAGAAGGTTTGGCTATCATCAGAATACCACAGCCTTGGCTGCTCTCCACTGCCTCAGCAGGCTATGACCAGGAAGCAACCTGCGGCAGTTGGTTGGTTACCACAGCAACACCCCACGGCTTTGAGCTCAGCGTTGCAGAGCACTGGTCTGCCTCTTCAGTTAACACCAAAGAGGGAACAAGAAAGGAACATACCTGAAAATACACACAATGCTGAAACATGCATGTGTGCAACAACATCAAAACAGGAGGTGGGGGGAGGAATGTGGAAAAGGCATTTCACAATCCATTTTTAAGACATTCACTTCCGCAGTACATGTATCATGCTTACATAACACGTAAGCATTCTAAAAACATAAAAACTGTCAGAAAGCTCAATTACAAGATGATTAGGAGTTTATAACATTCCCAGAGCACTCATGGTTGGTGAAAGGGTATGCGTTCCTGCAGAGCTAGACAAAAATTAATTTCATTGTCATACTCTAGTTTTCTTCAGGTCCTAGATCAGATCACCAATAGGGTAAACTTACTGAACAGAATCAAGTCCTCATAGGGATCAACAGCACCTCATTTAGGCTTGGTACATGAGACGCGTTTATGCAGTTCTTTGCTGAAAAGCATAATTTATTTACATAATCCTTATCACCTGTAAACAGACCATGCTACGTTTGGAGCTACTGTTCTCTCTCGCTGAATTCCACTTAAGAGTTTTGAACACATCAGAAAAGTGGTTGAAATCTAAAACCCTTTCCCCAAACAATGTCAAGGTTTTCCTCTCATAAGCCTCTCATTGGCAAAGCAAAGTCTCCTAGGTAAGGAGAGAAAAGGGGCACCAAGAGTGGTCTGGACAGGGCTTTGGTAGGTTCACATAAGACATGAAATATATATTATATATTAGCAAAGAATTTTACATGAGTAGAACCCTTCCAGTGCTGCTCTTGGTTTTCTCCAAGAGCAGCACTTGAGTGTTGGCTGTGTAAGAACAGAATTGGAAATCATTCCCTTTGGTGCTGCTTTCTTTCATTTCCCCCAACGTTAAGCTCAAGGGCATTAACGGACGATGCCAGAGCTGCAGTCATCACCAAAGACAGCAATGAGCTACAGGGCCCAGATTGTTTCTAGTACTGTCAATTGCTGCAGATTGCACAATCTCATGGAAAAGCGACAAGTCAAAAGATTAAAAGACAAGGCGAGCACAGCTGGGATACAAATTTAATAATGAAAGGAAGCCTGGCAGGTAGGCCGAGAGAACAGTAAACACTGCCAGCAAAGGCCTGGGACACTTAATTTGATTGTTGGCAAGAGAGGCCTGAAGATATGATAATTAGACAGTCAGGAGCCCGACGTCAGTGTTAACTAAAGACTTAGGACAGGAATGACAACATTTCTGTCTCGCTGAAAATGCTAAAAATTCTAAAAGTAATTAAGGCAGAGTATGCCGTTTTAATCCAAAAAAATTGGGGCTCTATAATAAAGTTACATGTGCTGATATTTTTCCACCTCATTGTTTTACATGGTGAAGGAAGAGGTGCCTTTTTAAAAGGTCATTTTATCATGAAGAGGAAGAAAGGGAAGAACCTCACCACTTTAAAGCTAATTCTACACAGGAGGGCAACACCAATATATATTGTGGAAAACAGTTAAATTCAAGTTTGGAGTAAATCAGTGCAATTTAATTCAATGGCTTTGCACACACTTGCAGTGGGTCTGAGTTAAGCCAACAGTGTTGAATTTACACCAAGCGTCGACGAAGCATGGAAAGCTTCAGATCAAATTGTTCAAATGAGACATTATTATTCACAAATAAAAATAGGGCTAATAATGGAAGCATTACATAACTTTAAAAAAATACAAATTAGGGACCATCCTTACAAGCAACATAAAAAATTGTCTTATCGGTCATTGTTTTCATTATCACTACGTCTTTTAGTATTATTATTATTATATAATTTATTGTATAGCCAAAGCTTTTACAATATTAAAATATTGCAAGATTACAATATAATAAAATAAGAAAATTTAAAACAATACATCATATCCGCATCCTTGTACAATACATACCTTCATTTAATACCAACAAGAGAAATGAGAAATAACATTATCGGATACCCTAATTACAATTTCGTCTATGGCATCACATATGGCATCATCCCCCCCAACCGATCTCCACCTTAGATTTCATATACATTTATCTGTCCACAAGGCCTAGGCTCACCATAACCTCTCAAACAAACTTTGCATAATTTAGGGTCTATAAACCCCTTGATTCAGCATAATTATGTCCCTCAATGTTAACACTCAGTGGGCAAAAGCTGACACTATCCTTGTCAAGGGAGAATCCAAGTAATCAAGCAGCTTCCTAAACCAACCTGGTCTATTGAACCACTGTAGGCCCAAAATAAGTGTTCCCAGGAACTTAACTCTTAGACCCGCTAGTGCCGAACAATCGAACAAAATATGCGAGACTGTATCTTCCTCTCCACTTTCGCACAGCAAGCACAGTTGCTGGTCGTGGGGGAGACCCCGATATCTGCCTTCTACAGAGGCAGACGGGAAAGTATTCGTTCGCAGTCTAGTGAATGCGAATCTATGCGTTGCATCTGGCCATTTGAAAAGGTAGAAGGAGTCCAGCATAGGCATCTCACAAATTACCAAGGCCGGAGCCACCTTCTGCTGACTTACCAGCGCTCTCTCTGATTGAAGGGATTGATCCCTAATTTTCTGCTGTGCTAGATTCTTAAAAGCAGTGGAGCCAACCCTTTCCCGTACTTTGGGCGAAAACCCCAATAGATGGATCAAGTGCGAGACCTGCATTAGTCATCGGTTAAGCAGACCTGAATCACGGGCCTCTACCAAGAGGGAATTCCCAGCCAGGAGACCGACTATCTTTGACCAATAGTTGATTATCGACTGTAATGCCTGCACTCTCACTGGCCTAGTAGTTGTCTCGCATCTAGAGATTATCTGTGGGGAGCCTCGTGGGATACCCAACAACGAAGCCAAAAAACTATTTTGGAGACATTCAAGTTTATCCAAAAAAGCTAAAGCCCAAACTGGGGCTGCATAAAGCGCCTGACCAAGGACCTTAGCCCTAAAAAGTGAAAGGGCTGGGGTCACCAACCTGCCCCCCCTGGCCAAAATAGAATCTTAGAATCGCCGCTGCAGATTGTCTGGCTTGCATTTTCACAAAGTTATAATGCAAGGTCCAGTTCGTACTAGAAGCAAAAATAACTCCCATATATTTGAACTGGAACACCTGGGACAAACATTCCCCATTTATGTTTCAGGGAGGTACAGATTTGGATTTCCTCTGACCAGCCACAAAAATCTTCGACTTGGAATAGTTTATTTTCAGCTTTTCTTTAACGCAATAATCCCCCAAAAGTTCCAACTGTCTTTTCATGCCAATCAGGGTCTGGGAAACAAGGACCGTGTCATCCACATACAGCATTATAGGCAAACGCCTCTGGCCCAACAGAGGTGCATTTGTATCTTTGGTCTTCATAAACTGAACAACATCGTTCAAAAAAAGGTTAAATAGTGTAGGGGCCAGAAGCATCCTTGCCTAACCCCTCGCTCTACTGATACTGGTGCAGATAACTCCCCAGTAGCGCTCGTCCTGACCTGCAACGAATTACCAGAATGGAGCTGGATAATCAAATACTGCAACCGGGGTTCAATAGAAAGCGATCTTAGCTTTATCCAAAGGCGCTCCCTAGAGATAGAATCAAATGCCTTCTCTAGGTCCATGAACCCCATATAGAGCTTCCCTTTATTTGCCGTATATTTGGAGATCAGAGCTGATAAAGCCATCACATGGTCGATAGTAGCTCTTCCCGCCATAAAGCCCGCCTTCTCAGACACAATAAGTTCCTCCTCGTTAAGCCACAACTCCAGTTTCCCCAACAGGAAGCAAGTGTATAATTTCCCTATTATGCTGAACAGGCTGATCGGACGGTAATTAGATGGCAGGCTGGGATCTCCTTTTTTGAAGATGGGAATCAGGGTGCTTTTAAGTCAGGAGGGAAGAATTACTCCTGTTTCATTAATTTCTGAGAACAGCGGGGCTAAAATAGCTGCCCACCAATCTGGATGTTGCTTAAGAACTTCAGGAGTAACCCTATCAGGCCCAGGGGCCTTTCCTGCTTTTAAGCCTAAAATAAGGGACTTAACCTCTTCAGGGGAAACTGGAGGCCATAGTTGAAAACTATGTTGAGGTTGTCCACTAAGGCACTCCTCCGCCCCCAGTGTATTAGAGTAAAGCCTGTCATAGAATTGTTCCCAGAGTGTGGCTTTAATTGGAGGAGCATGTAACTTACCCCTAGGCCTAGCAAGAGAATGCACCAAAGTCTAGAATTTCTGGGAGTTCTTATCTTCAACAGCCCTGTGGAGTTCCTGCCATAGAGTCTTGCAGTACTGCTCCTTTTTAATAGCCAGAAGCTTTTGGTAAATTTTCCTCTGGAGCTGCAATTGACTGCGATAGACCCCCGAGGGAGTTGATTTAAGCTTCCAGGCCGGTGATCTAAGTATCTTCCTTTCGGCCCGGCAGCCCCTATCAAACCAGGCAGGGAAAGGCCTGTACTTCCTACGGGGAGCCCTCACCTGTACCCTATGGGTAATCGCCAGTTCCAGCATCTCCATAAGTTTATTATACCAAGACAGATCCTCCTTCTGGTACAAAGATATTTTTGAGCACATTTCAGTAACCTCAGAGTTGTTAATGAAGCGTTCACATGCTCTGGCCAAGTCATCAGGGTGTAGGCCCTGAGATATCACCAGTCCTCCTTGAAGGCCTAATAGGGGTAACCGATAGCCTCTCAGCCCCTCGCCTCTTAACTTCTAGCACCAAGGGAAAATGACAGGTCTCGGGTCTGGGTACCACCTCCAATCTAAGTACAATGTCAAAACTAGCATAGCTTGAAAGAAAGTAGTCAATGGCATTGGAGCCTGCTATAAGATGGCAAGTAAAGTCCCCTTCTTCATCCCCTGGTGTACAGCCATTTAGGATGACAAGGTCTAAATTCTGGAGAAAGTGCTCCATTTCTACCCTCCAACCGCCCACCTGGGTGTCCTTGGAGAGTCGAGGAGGGAGAGGATAATTTAAAGCCATCTCCATCACTGCTCAGCTCATCTTGGGGTTGAACTGGGATTCCCCAACCTAGCATTAAAATCTCCACCAATAAACAAATCAGCCCCTGGGTATTTACTCAAAGAAATAGATATTAAATTGGTCATTTTTGCCCACATCTCTTCAGAGTAATAATTGGAATATAACAGGGGGACATAGACATTCCCAATAAGAAGCTCTTGCCCGTCATCCAAGATGCAGTAATAAAGGGCAAAATTAGTTTTATAGGTACCAACTATTTGTAATTTAATATTTAGATTTTCCAAATTCAATAAGGCCAGGCCACCACTGAGCCTGCCACCCCGAACAGAGGCCGAGGCCTCGAGACTAAACATATTAAAACCTTTGAGAGTCGTATCCCTTAGGGTTTCTAACAACCAAATTTCTTGAACTAGAATTATATCAAATTAGTTCAAGAAAAGTACAAATTCAAAATTCATAAAATGCGCCTTCCAGCCTGCCAAATTCCATGACATAAGGAGCCCTGGCTCAGAGGACCTGCCTAGCCAGTCCTCAGGGGGCAATGCACGAGGCTTACAAAACAGGGACTTATTTGGACTAGAGATCACCAAGGGGGTGCTGGGGGAGATCCCTGAAAGATTAAGGCTTCTTGGGTGCCCATACTCTATTTCCGTCTCTTTGCTCATACCTGTCTCTTTTCCCACTATCCGAAGAGGGGTTGTACCCACATCCGTAATAAGCGGCTGAAATGGAACCGGGGCCAAAGCCTCAGAAGCTATTACTACATTGTCAGCAATTATTGGGCGGGGGTCTAAATGCGCTAAGCGCAGCTCTTCCGATAACCTCAGGTCCTCCACTGTCATTCCATTAGCCATCCCACAACCGCGGGATGCCAATCTAGAAGCCTGGTTCAATTTTGTGGGGATAAGGAACAGGACTGGAAGGCCTTTCCTTAAATCTACTTCCCCTCTATCCTACCTAAATTTTAATGAAAGTAGCTGCTTCTGCACAATTTCCAGCCACTCAACAAGTCTGGCTGGAGTTGTTACTGGAGTAGGATCACCCGGGTTATGAATATGCTTTGTAGACTGTAATTCGAGGGTGGCTCTCCTTTCTTTCACAACCTCTAATTCCATACTATTCCATCCTCTAAGAGACCACTATTCAACCCCCCTGAAGCCTCCCCTACAAGCAGCCTGGGTACTTCCGAGCCCCGCCCTGTCATTCTGCAATACCTGCCACTGGGGCTGGGCAGAGGCAGGTTCCGCATGCTGACTTAAGTTAGGTACTCTGTCCCGCAAGGCTGGCTGAAAGGCACGAGAGAGATACACTCCACTCTTTTGCAGCAGAGAACTTTTTGATACTATTAAAGAGAATAGAGCTGGAGAGGAAAAGGCTACAACCAGCACCTGTCTACCTCTCGGAGAGGGCAACTGGTCGCAGAGATAATATCATGTCTTGTTACCCTCGAGCACAACAAAATAAGAAGATGCTCGGGTACATCCAGAATTGTAGACCAGTTTGGCCTTGGCCAGCCTGAAAGTGGGAATACAGAAAAAATAAGCACATTTGGTAAAGCCCTATATACAGAATCTTCTTCATTAACAATACATAGTGGAGTGAAAGTAGTGTGCGGGACTTGTGCCAATAACTGAGACTTAGTGTTTGTCGCAAAACCTGCATCCTTCACAAAGGGATCCCCTGGTTGAACAAGCAGGGCTTGGGGGCATCCCGCTGGGTTAGCCCCTGAAAGTCTAGCATTTATTAAGCCCGTTGCAGACTGAAGGTGAGCGATACGGTCAAGTACAAACTTAAGCATGTCCGCTGACAATAGTAAGTGGTTTTCCAGAAAGGTTGCCATCCTCTCGCCAACCAATGGGTCCTGACTGCCAGAAGGTTGATCGGGGGGGGAGGGGGGCCTGGCTCAGGCCCAAGGAACAAGTTACAGGCTTCTGTACATTCTGTTGCAAGGTATCGTGGCTACTCACATTTCGGCACTGGCTCCGCAGTTGTGAATGATCCATAGTTAAAATAAGGGAGTGGGAAGCAAACTCCCTGGTACTACCAGCCGGAGAGTTTCTCAAGTAGCCCACGATTTTCTGCTGTTTTGACATTTTCGGGCAGGGGGGTGAAAGATCTCCAACATCACCCCTCCCTCGCTTAGCGGCCATAGATGAAGGACGGCAAGAAGAGGCAGCAAGCAGTTAAGCAAGAGATACCAGGCTACCTGGGCCCACGCCTAAGGGCATGCGCACATGGGCACACCCTTGCGCGCCCAGCCGCCAGCTCAGACGCCAAGCAGTGTTAACGTCAAAGGGGGAGGGCTCCTCCCTCTCCCGGTGCACTCACTCCAAGCCCTTGTTCTTGCTCCCCATAGTTCTGGCCCCAGCAGCTCTCAGTGCCTGCTGTCAATGCTCCCCCCCGTCTTTTAGTATAAAAGACCACACATAAATAGCAAGTCTAATCAACAGCTCTCATTCTCGGTTCTTGTACTTATTTATTTATTGAGATTCCTGTCCCACCCTTTCCAAAGGCTCAGGGTATCTAACAATGTAAAATACATTCAATGATCCTACTCCCAAATCCTGAAACTTCCCACATCACTCCCACTCCCCTGATACTCAGGGGAGTTCCCTTTCACTGCCTATACTCTCCCCTCTGGCCCATACCCTGCCTCCACCACAAGAAGGGCTATAGCTAAACCCATATTCCTTCCTCCCAACCTTTACTGCAGAAACCCAGTCACTGGAAAGTCTACCTTTCTGCTTAAACACCCCTACAGACATGTACCCCTCCCCACCAATCAGAGGGATGTATTTCTCCCCAAATCCCACCTTCTCATTTGTCTACACAAAATCAGAAACTCTGAGTACAGCATCTTGTAAAGACTCAAAATACCCTGCCCCTCAATATAATAGACCACAAACCCCTTCGCCTAAAACACCAAAATCTAAGAGGCATGGTGCCCCCCATCACTGACCTCTTTCTCTTCAAAGTAAACAGAATATAATGTAGACAGCTTATAAAACCTCTGTTTTAGAAACTAGACTGGATATCTAGAGTTAATTGTTTGTCTTGCAAAATTACTAGAATCACAACTCTACGTATAGTTCTTCTTTCCTTTTTACCAATGGCAGTTTATACTTCCACATTTACAGTCTTGTCTAAATCCTCTTGAAGCAACAGTCCTTTTATTAACATAATTGGACTTTAGATAAGCCCCTACTCCCTGTTGAAGCTAGGGCATGCGCAAGTGAAAATTACTCTTAAATAAACCCACAAACCTCTCCTTCCCCCATCTATGGCCCGATTCTCCTCAGAAGTCAGCATTCATTCAGTGTCATGAGTATGGAGACTGTTAGAAACCAGTAACAGTTCCATGAACCCTAGCCACCCCAAGCCATGGCACAGTGGATAACTGTCCCTTAGGGGACTACCCACCACCTGAAAAAAGAGCACAGAAGGCTCTTGCCACATCATGCCTCCATAGCAGATATACCCTCCTTTTGCAGAGTAGCAGCTGGTTTCAACAGTTTTACATCGGAGTGCAACCCCGATTCAGAGGAATCCCCGATAGGAGTGCCCAGACTAGAATCCATACACTTTTATTGCCAATGGATGCAGGAGAGGAAAGGCCATGGCCCACCTATGCTCTAACTGTATCTGTATTAAGGGGCAAAGATTTAGATAAGTTCTTACTTAGTTTAGCATCCTATTCATGGTATCACGCACTGGCATTTTACAAATCAATCAGGGTGAAGCTTTTCAACACACCCTGGGTAGACAAGGTCTCCAGGCAAAATAAAATCTGTAGCTGTGTCTGCCCATTACTGTTTGTCATCAGCATACGTTAGCAAGAGAAAGCAAGTGAGAGGAAGCGGAGGAAAGGATAGAAAGACCAGCCACAATACGATCTAGACATGTAAAGGGGTTATAATAAATTGGTGACTGAATAAAGTTCGCCATTTTTAGTATGATGGGGACAGATGTCATTTAATTTCTGTGGGTGAACTGATTTTTCATTCTCCTTTCCAGTGATTGATAAAATTATAAATCGCTCAATTTTATTTTTTTACTGCCACTTTTAAATTGTTTGAGTGTGCTCAGTAATAATATCATAATTTTCTGGATGCAGCAGACTCATTACAGTCAAAACTCCTATAACACAGATGTGCCCATGTACAACATTTTGCTTGTTTGACCCCATTACAAATATTCGCAAACAACATGAGAAAATATAGCAATAGTACAGTCTGGAATAAACTTGTTTTAATCCATTATAGTATTTTTAGGATGATTATCACCATGTTATGTGAAAGCGCCATCTAAGTGCTTAATATTCAATGGTCTCTTTTCTTGTTCAAAAATATTTCATGCTGTAGACCTAGCCTCAAGAGCTGTACCACTTAAACAAATAATTAAATTTTTTTATTTATTTATGTAAAATTTTTATCCCGCCCCTCCTGCCCATAGGGCAGCTCAGGGCAGTGAACAATATAAATAATATTTTAAAAAAAAACAATTAAAAATTCACAAACGCAGGGAAAAGAAACCCACCCTCCCCCAACCCCTCGCCAAAGGCCTGGCGGAACAGCCAGGTCTTACATAAGCACCGAAATAGCAGGAGAGTGGGGGACAACCGAGCCTCCTCCGGGAGTGAATTCCACAGCACAGGGGCGGCCACCGAAAAAGTTCTAACATCGGTGGCCACCCACCTCGCCTGGGGAGCCTCCAAAAAGGCTCCCACAGACGATCTCAAGGGTCGCACAGGTACATGGGGAGTGAGGCAGTACCGCAGATAAGTAGGGCCCAGGCCATGAAGTGCTTTAAAGGTTAAAACCAGCACCTTGAACCTGGCCTGGTGCTTTATAGGCAGCCACTGCAGAGTCCGGAGCACTGGTGTCATGTGCTCCTTGCAGCCCACCCCGTAAGGAGACGGGCCACGGCATTCTGCACCAGCTGCAGCCTCCGGACCAGCTTCTCGGACAGCCCCACGTAGAGCGCGTTGCAGTAATCCAGCCTCGAGGTGATAAAGGCATGGACGACAGTGGCGAGGCCGGAGTCTGAGAGATACGGCCGAAGCCCCCGGACAAGATCTAACTGCTAGAACGCACTCCCACCACAGCTATAACCTGAGATTCCAGCCTGAGCCGTGAATCGAGGAGCACACCCAGACTCTGCACTTGAGACACCATGGGAGGGCGAACCCCTCCCCCAACAAGAGGAGATTCAACCACCCCCAGGTTCCCTAAGCCCTCGCCCGCCAACATCACCTCCATCTTGTCAGGATTCAATTGCAGATGGCTCAACCTCATCCAAGCCCCCACAGCTGACAGGCACTGGGAAAATACTGAGACTGCATGACCTGGGTCGATGGAAAAAGAGGTAGAACTGAGTGTCATCAGCATACTGATGACACCGCATGCCCTGAAACCCTCTCACGATCTCCCCTAATGGCTGCATATAGATGTTAAACAAGAGAGGGGACAGAATGGCACCCTGCAGGACTCCGTATGTGAGGCCCTGGGGGGAAGACGTACACTCCCCCAAGACCACCTGGTGAGTTCTCCAGCCAGAAATGAATGAAACCAGTCCAAGACCGTTCCGCCAATCCTGGCACGGTCCCACAGGTGAGTCACCAGCACCTCATGTGACTGTGTCGAATGCAACCAAAAGATCTAGCAGGACCAGTAAGGTCTGACAACCCTGGTCCAACGCCAGACGGAGATCGTCAAACAAGGCTACCAATGCAGTCTCCATACCATACCCAGGCCAAAAACCAGACTGAAAGGGGTCAAGGAAACCAGGACACGCCATTTTTCACCTGTTCATGCAAGTTACTTGTGGCTTTTAGACATGACTAGCCTAGAGAGGAGAGGCATTGTGAAGACAGGGGTAATAGCTAGGTATATGGGATATGTGGTACTTTCTTGTGAAGAGGCAAAAATTCATTTAAATTCTGATCTGGCGAACTTTGAATAGTAAACATTTGTGGTATACTATTCCAAAGAAGATGTGGGTAGGAACAGGTCTTGACCAAAATTGCAGATGTTGCCTGTTTGGAGTACACATGGAAACAAGTTAAGGTAAGTTTTTGAGAAAGGTTATTAGCTAATGTTATGGAACATTAGCTCACACATTCGTAAAAAAAATGTCACTTTCCAATAAGAGTTGAAATTTTCAAGACCAAGTGAACACTGCTGTCTGTTACTTCCACGTACTTGTAAAGTAGCAGAACTTAATTAGGGATGGTATAACTAATCTCACTTCATTTAAAAATGCATTAAGGCATTATATAAATTAATTAAACCTATGACTTACTCCACTGCATTGCAGTCTTTCCATCTTTAGTGATATCCCACTGAAATATAGCATTTACTTTCTTTACCAGCTGATTTCCAGCCTCTTTGATGCGACAACCAATTTCCTCAAACACAAGGTCACTCTGCAGCTCCGTAGCCTATAAAAAATACACAGAAAACTTGAAATGAGAAGCTCTGTTAAAAGGCAATAAAGAAATGACTGCAGTTCAAACACCACATCCAGAATAATCTGTGGCAAAGTGATTAAAACATGTAATTGAAACCTCTATTCTATGCACAATAATCGCCTGCAATGTCAGTATTCAACGTGATTGCACAATCATTCCAGAGAACTATTTCACCTGTTATTTTGACAGTTCTTATTATATATCTTTGCGGTTTAAGATATGCTTTCCACCCAGGATTATTTAATGACTTTATACATTACTTTAAAATTCTCGTGGAGCTTAGCCACAGCTTCCCCATAAACAATTAATTGTCTGTCTGTTGTAGTACAATAAATTATGTAAAAGAACGGCTCTCTAACTTTTGAACATACTGGCTGGGGAGGGAAGAGACTAATGGTAGGTGTCATAGTTACCTGGCCAACCGTGGGTATAATTTTCAGATAAAACAGAACTGGAATAAATAATCTAGTCAGGGTATCTCCTAAAGATGATATGGGACAGGGCTGTGGCCATTGATACCTAGCATAACAATAGGCTGCAACACTTTTCTCCCCATATCCTCACCAAATGTTAAGAGTGAAGATCAGCAGGGTTCCATCAACTCCGATGCAATTAGGCTAACAAATCAATAGACAGCAAGATGGCAACATGCTCCTCAAATGATAGGAAGGATGAAGGTCTGGGCATAGCTCTTCCCAGACAATACTGGTTACAGTCAGAAAATCCATCAACAGCTGTATTTGATCTGTTGCATAGACACTTTGAGTTAAGGATCTTACACAACTAACCACTGCACCTGTTAGGGTATGCCCAGTAGCTTATTTTGCAAGATAAACAATGATGCACACCTGAAGGACCGAGATCAAAAGCAAGCCCTTCAACTAGATCGACCATGCCAGACATTTTCCCAAACAGGTCCACGATAATCGGTGGTGTATTGAATTTGTGTGCTCCTAGTTTAAATATATATCCTTTAGTATTGTAAATTACATTTTAAGAACGGATAAGGGTACACAACTAAAAAATTAACACATTATCTCTATTACCTTGAAGCTGAGAGGCTTACTGAGCATGCTGCATTATAGAATTTATATAGCAATTTCAATGTTCAAAGAACATTGGGAGGAGGGGGGCTGGGTATTCTGTGCAGCACCAGCCACGGTTGGAGGGACAGGGTGTGTGTGTGTGTAGCTATGACTTTTAAGGAGGGATGGTCTGTGAGGAGGTATCCAGTGTGGACTATGGTAGGCATTGAAGGCCTCCACCTTGTGTTCAATTTGGCAGGGGACAGTTGGGGAGTGCTGCTGCTTTACCGTGCACCTACCAGTACAGCAGCCTCCCTGCATGCTCTGGCAGAGGCTGTGTCGGAGATGGTGTTGCGGTCCCAACTTTAACATCCATGCTGACGTAGTGCTCGGGGGAGCTGAGCATGAGTTCATGGCCACCATGGGACTGTCCCAGAGGGTCAACGGCCCAACGCATCTTACTAGCACAAGTCGGCCCCCGGCAGGGTGAGGAAGCCATTAGGATGGTCCGCCCCCGGAGGCTGATGGACCCGATGCGGTTTCTAGGCGCTCTGGGGGAGCTACCCTCTAACCTCGACGACCGTCTCATGATGACCTTGTCAAGCTATGGAACACCTTGCTGACGGAGGCCATCGACCGAATGGCTCCCAGGTGTCCATTGCCCAGGTGACGGTCCCGCAGGCCCCCTTCGTTCTCTGAGGAACTGCGGGTCCTGAAGCAAGACGGGCGACAGTTGGGGCGACGGTGGCGTCGATCTTGAGCTGAAGCCGACAGATTGCGACATAGATCTAGTTTAAGAGCCTATGCCGTGGCTATGCGGACAGCAAAGAGGGAGTTCTTTGCTGCCCTCATAGCAACCGCTAAATCTCGTCCAGCTGAACTTTTCTGGGTTGTATGGGGGCTGGTCAGTCCGGCCTCCCTCAACCTGGAGTTGAGTCATCTTCTGCCCGTTGTGACCTTTTGGCGGATTATTTTGCAGGGAAAATCGCTCGTATTCACCAAGACCTCGATGCCGCACTTAATGCAGTGGAGGAGGTAGAGGCTGTAGAAGCCCCGGCTAGTCCGGTTTTAAGGGATCACTTTCAGTTGGTGACACCCGCTGACAGGGTGGAGGTACTGGGGGCTGTTCGAGTCACTTCTTTCGAACTAGATCCGTGCCCGTCCTGGCTGATTAAGAGCTGCTGGGAGACAATGGGGCCGTTGCTGGACGGGGTGGTCAACGTCTCCCTGCGGGAAGGCAGAGTGCCAGGCTGCCTCAAGGAGGTGGTGGTACGGCCTCTGCTCAAGAAACCATCTCTTGACGTTGACGCCCCTGCCAGCTATCGGCCTGTCTGTAACCTTCCCTTTTTAGGGAAGGTTACTGAACGGGTAGTGGCTCAGCAGCTCCAAGGGTATCTCGACCGTGTCGGTTATCTGGATCCCTCTCCGTTTGGCTTTTGCCCGGAGCATGGCACTGAGACAGCACTTGTGGCTTTGGTCGATGATCTGCGCCGTGAAGAGGATAAGGGTCGATCGACCCTTTTGGTCCTATTAGATCTGTCGGCTGCATTTGATACCATTGACCACGAGACGTTGGTGATGCACCTGTGGGACAGTGTGGGGGTGGGCAGGATCGTTCTTGAATGGTTCCACTCATTCCTGACTGGAAGAACTCCGTGGGTGGTTCTTGGTGATTATTTTTCATCACACCGAGACCTCTCGTGTGGGGTCCCCACAGGGTTCTGTTTTGTCCCCTCTCCTATTCAACGTGTACATGCAGCCGCTCAGCGAGGTGATCGGGGGTACGGGATGAGGTGTCATCAGTATGCGGACACACAACTGTACCTCTCATTTTCAACCGACCCAGGCCTGGCTGTCTCGGTGCTTACCCAGTGTTTCACAGTGGTGGGGGACTGGATGAGGGCTAATCGACTGCGACTGAATCCTAACAAGACAGAGGTGATGCTAGTGGGTAAGTTGATGGAAATGATGGCCCCCTCAATTGAGTGGGTTTGCCCTCCACTAACTTCCTAGGTTCGGAACCTGGGGGGGGGCTCCTCAATGCGCAGCTCCGCCTGGATCTCCAGGTGGAGGCTGTGGCGAAGAGTGCCTTCCGCCAGTTACATCTGGTAAGGTGGCTTCGGCCGCTGGTGTCGGTTCCGGATCTGGTCCCAATCATCCATGCTTGTATTACCTCTCGGTTAGACTACTGTAACGTGCTCTACATGGGGCTACCTATGGTGACGGCTCGGAAGCTGCAGCTGGTGCAGAATGCGGCGGCTCAGCTCCTGGTGGGGCTGGGCCCCCAGGAGTACATTACACCAGTGCTCCGATCTCTGGACTGGCTGCCAAGTCTTCCGGGCCCAATTCAAAGTGTTGGTTTTAACCTATAAAGCCTTACACGGCCTGGGTCCTGCCTATCCGCGAGACCGCCTCACTCCCCGAGTTCTATATCAGCCCCTGCGGTCATCCAGGGGCGCCATGTTGGAGGTCCCCCGGGTTTCCCGGGGGGCCACGCGGGACAGGGCGTTCTCGGTCACCGCGCCTTTGGATCTCCCTCCAGGAACTGTAAGACCTGGCTATTCCGTCAGGCATTTGGTGAGGAAGAGGGGTAGGGGTAGGGGTGGGATGGGTGGTGGGTGGAGTGGGCTGTGTTTTTCTCTTGTTTTATTCATTTTGTTTTAAAACATTTTAAATTGTTTTAAACTATATTTCTATATTGTATTTTTATTTATTTGTTGTTAGCCGCTCTGGGCTGCCGTGTGGCGGGAAGAGTGGGGTAGAAGTATGTTAAATAAATAAATAAATAAATAGCGTTTATAATCATTATCTAGTCCATCCTCATAACAACCATGTAATGTAGATTAGTTATTTCCACTATGCTGATGGGGAATGGATGCCTGGGGCCACCCAGTGAGACAGGAGCCCGTGCACTCACTGGCAAAGTTATCCATCAGCTGTGCAGAGTTTCCAGGCAGGGGGCGGAGCCAGCTGCCCTGCGGAGAGGAGAAAAGGGGCTTGTCAGCCTCCGGCAGCGCCAGTGGCGCGTGCCGAAGGGTCGCGCGCAAAAGGGTGCACGCCCTTTTGCTTGCCCTTCAGCGCGACCGGGCGCAGGGAGCTGGAATTTTTGCTCCTTACGGTAGCTCTTCCCCGCGGAGTAGGTGGTGGCCGCCTGGCCAAATATTTGCTGTATTTGTTTTACTTTGTTTTTGCTTTTGATTTCTGCCATTATCCTTCTGTCACTGTGCAGCTATGGTATTACCTAAGCGACCCCGGGGTGAGCTGATTCAATCTTCATCAACTAAAGTTGCGAAGCAACGTAAGTTGGATGTTTTTTTTCCAGTCTTGACTGAGGCTCCAGCCTCTGCTTCCACTCGCTTGCCTTTAGATGAACGACCGGGGATGGCCACCATTAGTTTACCTCCTTTAGATTCTCATGCTCAACCTGCTGTGCTCCATACTCCTTCTTATGGGGCCTTTTCAGCGGTTTCAGCAGGTCCAGTCCAGGGACCCAGTCCAATAGATAATTTTGATCTAATCGCGGACTTTGCTATTATGACGTCCCACACTTTGCGATATTTATCGGCCCAAATCCAACAGCTGACTCACAAATTGGAATCTCGGTCTATACCTCCACCCCTGCAGGTGACAGGAGGAGGGCTCGGGGCTTCAGTGCGGGAAGAAGCCCACCCTATACTATCAAGGCCCAACAACTCCAACCCAGTGTTGGCAGTAACATTACAAGATTTGCGGGGTTTATCTCCTTCTAAACCGTTTAGGAAATGTAAATTTTCTTCTGCTAAACTTTTGTTCACCGTACTGCCTCTTGTGAATGGAAGACTTCCCTTGTGGAATATTCCACTTGATGTCGCTGAACATTTAAGGGTTCTGTTACAACTACCAGTGACCAGTAGAGATATTAGCTCTGTGGAGCATGCATGCACTGTCAAAAGACGGTGGATGATCTATGTAATTTTTCATTCTAATAGGGTGGTGGCTCAGATATTGCAGAGAAAACATCTCCTGAGTGGGCATGGTGTTTATGTATCCAGAGTTTTGGAGCCTGATGTTAATACTGTACTCTTCCCAGAGAACTCCCCCTCACCTTGGGGCCTGGGGGCCAAGGGCTTGAATCCTCCTTTTCCGCCAATTACTTCCAAAGATCCTATGGCAATTGCTGCTCAGGGCCCACGGGGTTTTTCCACTCAGGGGCCGGGGTTTCCCATTTGCCCGGTAGGGAGAGTTCTGAATCTATGGACACCCAAGTTCCCCAGGGTTCTTTGGGGGGTCCCTTGTTAGACAAGCCAGTTCAACTAATGAACTGGCTGTTGCCCCAGGGCACTGACTCCAGAGCCCTGTTTGATCAGCTTGACAAATTATGTGCAAGGTTGAGCCATTCTAGAATTGGGAGATACCCTGGGAGACTAGTGCAACCTGGTGAACAGAGGCTGCTACCGTCGGCATCTATCCAATCTGTGCCGGATTCTCCGGAAGCCTTTTCTACCCCTGTGGCAGTACGGGGTAGCTGCGTAGTCAGCACCCGATTGTCAGGGGGTGAGAGGCAGTCCCAGTATATGGGTTTGGAATCCCATTCTAGTTTAATACATGAGGTTTCCGATCTGGTAGCCTCGGGGACTATTAGGCCAATTACAGCCTTAGAGGCAGGTGCTCATTTAACAAGTGCTGCTCAGCCAGAGATGGTGCCCAGTCCCCCTCGGAGGATTTCTCCTCCTGTGGGGGGAGGGGTGCGGGTTTGTGAGCAGCAAAAGGGTATGCATCTGGCTCCTAATAGCATACTGAGCAGGTAATACCTATGATGCCTCCCTATACCTCCCTCACCTCCTCGTCCTCTCTCACCTCCCTCCTTCTAGCCTCTCTCACGCACCCCCTCCTTCTCCCTCTCCCTTCACCAGCAGCCTTTCTCCAGCCAACCTACCCCTTATCCTCACCCACGCCCCTCCCCCCTCCCCACCCTCATCCCCCCTTACCCATTCCCCCTAGGCCTAAACCCGGCCGTTCCCCATCCCCCAACCTCATCTGCATCCCCTGCCTTCCCAAACACCAATTGCCTTTTTCCTGCTCCCTCTGGAACTGCCGCTCGTCCGTGGCTAAAGCTCCCTTCATCCACGATCTCTTCCTCTCTCGCCCCTTTCAACTCCTGGCTCTTACGGAAACCTGGATCGCGCCCTCCAACTCTGTTACCCCGGCTGCTCTATCCTCCGGGGGCCTGTCGTTCTCTCACCGCCCCCGCCCTGAGGGCCTGGGTGGTGGTGTGGGCTTGCTCCTTGCTAAGCATTGCCAATTCAAAACCCTCTCCCCTCCCCCCTCCTCCTCCTTCCCTTCCTTTGAGGCCCACTCTGTGCGCTTATACTCCCCTCTACACCTTCGGGTTGCTGTCATCTACCGCCCCCCGGGTTCCCTCTCCTCTTTCCTCCCGGACTTTGAATCCTGGCTCACCTTCTTCCTCTCCGATGA
>QEPC01005937.1:819150-859450 GCA_003113815.1 Sphenodon punctatus
TTATTAGTTTAGGGCCTTGGTCAAGGGGTAGTTCCCTGCCTAGGTCCTTATGCCCTTTGGAAAGGATCCTTTCCCAATCCAGGGATTTGTCCTCCAGCAGAGAGTGGGAGGCCTTGGATGAGCCAGCCTCTGACTCCTCCTCTGAGGAGGGTACAGGGTGGTAGTGAGGCCTAGTGGGGTGGGCTCGTGGCCGTTTAGCAGGGGGAGGGGATTCAGCCTCAGAAGATTCCCCAGAGAACTCCCCTTCTTCAGGGGGTGAATGGTGATCCTCCTCCTCAGCCGAGGAGGAACCCAAAAGGTCTGAGAGGGAGGTATTAGCCCTGGTGGTTGAGGGGCGCTTACTCTTCCCCTTTCCCGCAGAGCGGGAGGCTCCCTTAAACTTTTCTTTAGGGTTTAGACCCCGGGGAGAGGGTCTCTTACTGTGAACCCTTTGGTTGCTCTCTATCCGAGAGAGAGCCCCCATCATGGACCTGAGGGCTTCCATTTGGGCCTGCTGAAAAGGATTGGGCCCAGGTATCCCCAAGTTCCCTCTTACTTGAGAGGAGGCAGCTGAAGCTACCTCCCCCTCGTTGTCCTCGATGAGGGATTCCTGGGGGCTGCGGGCGTCTTGGGGCTGCCGCGTGGGGAGGGAGGTCTCACTTTCGGTTTCCCTCGCCTCCGCCGCCATTTCGGCTCTGGCCCTTTCGTTTACTGGCGCCGCCGCGGCCGCGTTCTCCGGCCTGTGCCTGGTGGCCTTGCGCTTTCTCGCCACAGCTGAAGCGGTTTCGGCTTGGGGTTGTGGAGCCCGTCCGGCTGCTGCACAGCGGGTTTTGGCTGTCTCAGCCATTGCGGCAGCGCTGCGTGTCCGGGGGGGTATCTCCGCGGAGTCCCCTCACCGAATCTCTCTTTGGCCTGAACCCGTGGGCCGGCTCAGAGAAGAAAACCTCCTCCAGCAGTGCGGGGAGGCTGCGCCCAGATATGGTGCGGATGCACCCTCAAATTAGAAGAACTGGTGGTGTGGGTGCAGAGCACCCGGCTGCACGTCCTATTAGGTCTGAGGCAGACAACGAACTGGGATGGCGGGGGAGCGTTCTCCCTACGTGCTCCCAGCAAAAGTTGTGCTGCCTCCTAGTGGTCGTCAGGGAGATCGCTCCCACTGTCCGAATTACCGGACGAGAGGGCATAGAAATGGCCGTCTGGGCTCCTAGTTGGGCCTATCTCAGGGGATTTGCTGGTTTGCAGTTGTATGCTGCTTTTATTAGTTACTATTGCAACTAAGTATACTTACAATATTTTACCTATTGTATGGAAGTCTGTTTATTTGGATCATTATTTAATAGAGATCCTATTAGCAATGGTTTTTTATTATGATATTTTATTTTGGATAGGTGGCAATTTTGTACTTGTATCTGTGTTTGTTCAATTTGTTTCTTATTTGTTACGGCCGAGCGCCAAACAATAAATATTTACTACTACTATTCCGTCAGGCATTTGGTGAGGAAGAGGGGTAGGGGTGGGATGGGTGGTGGGTGGAGTGGGCTGTGTTTTTCTCTTGTTTTATTCATTTTGTTTTAAAACATTTAAATTGTTTTAAACTATATTTCTATATTGTATTTTTATTTATTTGTTGTTAGCCGCTCTGGGCTGCCGTGTGGCAGGAAGAGTGGAGTAGAAGTATGTTAAATAAATAAATAAATAGCGTTTATAATCATTATCTAGTCCATCCTCATAACAACCATGTAATGTAGATGAGTTATTTCCACTATGCTGATGGGGAATGGATGCCTGGAGCCACCCAGTGAGTTCTCACCTAAGATGGAATTTGAACCCGGGTCTTCCAGGTCCAAGTCGAAAACCTTGTTCACTGGGCTACATCAGCTTTACGTTGCAGTCTGATCAGGCATGAAAACTCATCCAGAAGTTTCCTTTCTGGCAAAAGGAAGGCTCTCCCTTGCCCCATTGGCATATAAAGATGGGCAGAGCACTTGGCAGGAAGTGCAGGATTTGAGTGGCAAATGGTGGGTCCATGTGAGCTTATTTCATGCATTAAGTAGACTGATTTTGCCTTTGAGAGATCAGAGTGTGTTGTTGCCATGCTGGTTTCAAGTGACAAGAGACACAAAGTGGTTCAAATGATATCTTTTATTGGACCAACTGTTGTTGTTGGAAATAATTAAGCTTTCCGGCCACACAGGGTCCTTCCTCAGGCATTTAGCATAGCTAGCAGAAATATATAAAATGAGCAAATGTAGGGCTGGTATATTTGAGGGGCACGGAATAAGTGGGAGTGGATAGGGAAGGGTAGCAGGCAAGGGGGGGCGGGGGGGAGAGAGATGCCAGACATTTAAAAACAGCTGTAAAATTATATATTGGTGTAGGAGACCAAGAACCAACACGTAGTGGAAAACACACAGAGAAGGCAAACATATGGGTAGGGGATATAGTGGAAAACAGCTTATCAGGAGAAGGGAATACGCATATCAAAGGAATTGAGCTCACAGTAACACAAAAGTTGAATATTTAGCTGACAGGGTCAGTTACAGACAGGGAGACAAAGTGGCTAGAATGATTTGTAGGAATTTGGTACAGAGGATAACAGAAATTAAAAATACACTATACTGTAAGGTAATACAGATTTTTGAAGGGGCTGGAGAAATTTAGGTCTTTGTTAAGTCCATTGTTTTTGGTATCAAATAAAGTTATGAATTTCAGTTCCCAGGCCCGTCTTCTGAGGGGGGTGTTTAGGTTTGAGCTTTGAAATTCATTTTATATATTTCTACTGGCTATGCTACATGCCGGAGGAAGGGCCCTGTGTGGCCCAAAAGCTTGCTTATTTCCACCAACAGTTGCTCCAATAAAAGATATAATTTGAACTACTTTGTCGCTTTGAGAAATTAAGAAGAAAAAATAGAGACAATGTAGTTCAGATATCTTTTATTGGACCAAATTCTGTTGGCACAAATATGCAAGCTTCCAGGCCACACAGAGTCCTTCCTCAGGCATGTAACAAGTTTGAACTATATTGACTGAGCAAATGCAGGACAGGAATACATGGCCCCAAAATTTACACCCTCTCACCAACAGAAGTTTGTCAAATAAAAGATATCTGAACTACTTTGTCTCCATCACTTACATTCGAGGGCAAGCACTCTCTATATTTCTCTCTGCCTAGATAATAGGAAACGGAGTTAAGGAATGTGGGACAGAGACAAGTTCACATCCAGGATTGAGATAGTGGACACAAAATGTAGCCAGCAATAGGGAACCTTCTTACCTACACTCTTTGCTCTTAAGGTGGCATAAGGGCATGAGCTTTCTTCAAGAGAGGCAGAAAGGGATCCAGTTTGTTGGCTATGAATAAGCTGAGGTTGGTTGAACCTGGACAAATTCACGATCAACTTCAGCATAAATGATTACCCACTTGCTGGAGAGCACAAATATTCTTATATTTGGCATGTTGATAAATAGCTGGTTGGTTGTCAGTTTTTCTTGAAGAAATGAAAGCGAAAATAAATCCTGCTTACAAGAAGTTCAAGGACTCCTTAAGTTGATGGATAGCTAGTGTGTTAGAAGCTAGTTTCAAACCTTTATTGTCTTGATTTTGTCTTATCTACTAAGAATCTCTTACCCTAACTAACTATTGACCAACCTGAACCTCTCTGCATTTAAGAAATAAAATTTCCCTTTAGTTAAACTAGTGCTGTATTTGAAACACATTTTCATGCGAGTTAGTACCTCAAGGTCTTAGCTGACTCTGGTCTAATCCCCAAATCAATAGATCTATATTTAACCATATGACACTCAGTTTAACTGAAGTATCACCTGCTCAACAGTTCTACTGTATTCCAGATATTTGTACAAAAGGTAAATCATAAGAGTGCTTCCTTCCAAGCTACATGAGCCCTCAGAGTCTTTTCCCCATACCTTAATGGGCTCCTTAGCTGAAGGTTTGTCAGAGGATGATGTCAGATCCACATATGCTCCTCCAATGGCAACCTCACCAGTCTCTTTGACCTGTTAAATAAATATTCACATTGTTAGTGGGTTGTATTAAATAGGGAAACAAGAGTTATAATCTAGGCTTGATTACTGCAATGTGCTTTACGTGGGGCTACTCCTGGTGATGGTTTGGAGGCTCCAGCTGGTGCAGAATGCAGTGGCCTGCCTCCTGATGGGGACGGGCCGCCAGGAGCACATTACACCAGTGCTCTGTTTGCTGCACTAGCTGCCTATAGCCTTTTGGGACCGATTCAAGGTGTTGGTGCTTACCTATAAAGCCTTACACGGTCTGGGCCCCACTTGCCTGCGGGACCGCCTCACCCCCCAGGTCCTGGAGAGGTCTCTGTGGTCAGCCAAGGGCACCCTTTTGGAGGTCCCCCAAGTTTGGTGGGGGGTCACGTTGGAGAGGGGGTGTTGACCCCGCTGTTTGTAGTATTATATATTTTGTTTTAAATGTTTCATGAGTGTTTATTTTTATTGTACGCTGCTCTGGGCTGCCGTAGGCAGGAGAGGACAGGCTATTCATTCGTTCATTCAATCAATCAATCAATCAAGCATAGCAGTATGTTTTATAGCAACTGAGCTGTTTTCTTTGCATCTTATATCATAGCTCAAAAAGGCAAAATATGTAACGTTCCAGAAGGAGTAAAACGAAGAACACAAAGGTTTAAACAAACTAGTAAGTACTCCTTAACCAAACAGCCACTAACAGAACAAATGTGTTTACAACTTTCCAAACAACTTCATAAATATATTTGAATGAAAGAAAGAAAAAATTATTGATGATTTTCTGAGTAATTTTTTTTGTTTCCACCATGGAGCTACGTCTTTGTGGGGGAAATTTTACCTGCCAAACAACATTTTATTAAGGCATCTGGGGACTCCCAGAATAGGTATCAAACGAACTGTTTCTTACTCTTCTATCTTTTTGAAATTACACAAAATTACAGGAACTAACTTCAAGGAGCCCTCAATGGACAAACTTCAAGGAGCCCTCAATGGACAAGCACAGTAGAGAAATAAAGCAGCTTAATAATACGGGACTGTTACAACAATAGAAAGGAACAAAAACAGAAGAAGAGATCTGTGCTATCTGAAAAGACAGGAGTGGAAAAACACACAGGGTTTTCAAACATAGGGTGTTTTCAAGAGACGATACCCATATTAGCCTTCAGCAGACATGTTCCTGCATGCCTATCAGGTATCCGCCACGTGGTCACCACAGAGCCACCATTCACGGTGGAGTCCAGGGACATCATGGCCCCACCATACCAGCTAATCAGGGCTATTGGATGCCCACGTGTCTATGTCTCCTCAATTATGTTTGCCAACAGCCTCTTCTGCATCCAGATCTGCCAGCACCACAGAGTCTTGCCTAGTGTGCCAGGCCAGCTGAGAGGCAGGAGTGGTAGCAATCTCCCGCCTCGGTGGCTGTCTCTCAGCTGAGAGGTGGGGACGGCGATCTCTAGTGCACGTTCAGCTGAGAGACGGTGACGGGGGAGTAGGAAGATCTCTAGCACACCTCTCAGCTGAGAGGTGGCTGTGGGGGTTAGAGATTGCTAGTGCCACTGGTGGAAACTGCCACAAGCATGTGAAATATGGGCAGGGGGGTGCCCGTTTATTAGGTTGGACATGCTTAATGTGAGTGGCAGCTGCCTTGGGGCTGCACGGACCAAAGACAGACTCCAGCAGGCTATCATCCCATTTGATTTCACCCACAGATGCAACAGGTACAGTGAGAGATTAAGTATTAAGCTTGGAAATTATGTTAGTGGCAGGAATACCTAAGGAATAACCACTTAGTTGACACCATGCCAATTAAAACCAGACCAAAGATGATCCAAATCAAGTGTACAGAATGGGGATCAAAAGGTAAGCACTTAGGGTGCCGAAACAGCATGGCTGCCTGAAGCCTGAGCTCTGAAGGAATAGAAATAAATCTACATCCATCGACCCTCTAAAACAACTAGATCCCCCTGAAAATAAGTGCATGCAGTAGCAGAAGATGCGTTCCCCCCAAAGATTCCAAAATTTAAAGGAATTGCTCATGAAGAAGAGTGCTACAAGCTCATTCCTGGGCGAGACCTCACAGACCCTAAACAAGGATATGGCAGCCAGATCAACTCTGAAGGATAAGCTGCAGAAACATCTTTGGTTTCCAAAGGAGACTGAAAAATTGACCTATGAATCTTGAGAGAAAATCCGACAGCCAAGCTGCAAGACGTGAAGGAAAAAATTGCAGATTTGGTGAATCAAGTGATTGTCATGTGCCTCTGCCTCTCCAAGGGCAGTTTTGAGGTCAGAGAAATAGCTCTGCAGGAACGTGTGGCAAAGGAACAGGAATCTGGAACTAAAGCTGGATGCCACTGAGAACGAAGAGAGAACAACAACATTTTAATTAGAGGTTTGCCTGAGCACATTGAAGTTGCAGGATAACCCAATCTGTTATGTAAACTAACAACAGAATTGGTAGATCTGGACTCTGGGGATGAAGTGAAAGTGGACAGAGCATTATACCTGATGTCTCATGATAAGCCCAGAAACCTGATTGTGAAACAATCAGAAACAACCAGCTATGAAAAAAGCAAGAGGAAGCACGGATTTCAATTTGATGGGCAAAAGCTGCAATTCTTCCAGGATATCTCCTCACTGACTCCAACAAAGAGCAAGGAGATGAAGTTACAGCAGCACTTGGAAAAGCAGAGATCCGTTACAGATGAGGATTCCCATTTAAACTTTCCTTCAAGTTTCCATAATTAGCAGCATGTTATAAGAGACCTGGACGGAGAAAAGAAGATCCTTCAGATTCTGGGAATTAAGCTCCAAAACTCAGATTTGGAAGAGACTCTGTAAGAAGGATCGTGAAGCACACAACTGGAATATGGTTGGCAAATACCAAAGAAAGAAGGTGGGAAAAGGAAAGAAGAAAGAAGCAGCCAGAGAGGAACACATACAAATTGCACAGAAGAGACTACTGGGGTTCATTGGCTGTGGTCAGCAGAACAGTAACTATGTTCACGTGTTGCACATTTATATATACACATACATTTTGAAAGTTGAATTAACTGGGGGTTGGGGCGAGAGGAACTCACAGGATTAAAAAGGTGAGTAAGGGTGGGGGGATGCCTCCCCAAAGATGGAGAACAATGGAAGAGCTGGGGAGGAGCGCTTAGTGGTTCTGTGCAATTCCTCCTCACGTACCAGGAGGAAACACACTTCTTACAGGAAACACACCTGAAGAAAAAGGATGAGAAATACCACGAGTACTTTTTTGGAAACAGCCACCATGCCTCTCCGCAGGCAAATCTAATAAAAGAGGTGTGGCAATTATCTTTGCCAAGCATTTTCCTTTTATTGTTGCAGAACAATTTATAAATCAAGGCGGCAGATATATCTTAGTAAAAGAATCCATAAGAGGCAAAATCCTAACCTTCACCAATGTGCATGAACCCCATAAAGGACAAGCCTATCTTTTAAGGCCTTAGAGAACTTTAGAAAAGGAGATGTTATTTTAGGGGGTGATTTTAACTAAGTGCTCAATCCCACAACAGATCACTCCAAATTACATAAAGGAAAATTAAGGGGAACAAATGCAAAACTGGTGCATCATCTAGAAAATGAAGATTTGGTAGATGTCTGGAGGGAGATGAATCCAACAGGCAGAGATTATACCTATTACTCTGCTGTTCATGGTTCCTATTCCAGGATTTCTATGATCTTTGTCTCTAGGACTTTGGCCAACCTAGCTAAAAAAGTCAGTGTAGGAGTCATAAACTTAGTCTGATCATTCCCCTGCATACGCTGAACTACAGGACTGGGAGTCTATGGAAAAATGAGAGGCCTGACATTTCAAACAGGTCTTCCTGTATGACCCATTCAGAAAAAAAAGAGATAGAAAAATCCTTTCAAAAACACATGGAAGAAAATGATAAGGAAGGAATCGGTATGAAGGTTCTCTGGGATGCAGGGAAGGCAGTAATGAGAGAATGAATTATAAGGGAAGCTTCATACTTTTAAAAGATGAAGCAACTTTAGGAGGAAAATCTGAGAAAAGAATTATCTGAGCTGGAACACAAACATAAGCACTCGCTATCTAAATGAGTTTATAAGAAAATAATTCAGGTAAGAGGGAAAGTAAACTTACGACAAACAAGTAAGGCAGAGCCATTTAACATATGCAAAACGAAAATACTATGAAAAAAGTGACAGAGGAGACAGGCTTTTAGCCAGAAAATTTTAAAAAACCCACAAGAAAAATCAGCTGTCACTTGTATTCGAAACAAAGAGAGAATTAGTAACTGGTGTCAAACAGGTCTCTGAAACATCTGGCAAGTTCTTCCACGCTTTATATTCCTCAGAATATCCAGAGATGGAGCTAATAAACAGATACCCAAGAGTGTAAAATTAGCTCTACTCTCAAAAGATGATGTGGCTTATCTTGACAGGCAAATTGCAGGAGAAGTAGTTAGCAATGTAACAAAAAATCTAAAAACTAACAAAGTGCCAGACCCTGATGGGTTTTGGGGGGAATACTATAAGCTCTAAAGCAAATGATGGTACCAGTATTAACTGAACTATACTGCAGGGTAATGACATTCTAGAGTCATGGAATGAGACAGAAATTGTGGTCATTCCTAAGAAGGAAAAGACCTTATCAACTGTTCATCTTATAGACCTATTCCATTCATTAATGTGGTATAAAATTAATGCCAAGGTGCTAGCCTTGAAAAATGGCTCTATTGCGAACGCAAAAAGGATTGGAGACAATGGACAGCTGTCTCTCATACTCCTGGACAAGTCAAACAAGGGAGACTGATAGGCATTAATGAAAGCGGATGCCTAAGGATTGTTATAGACAGCGGATATACCTCTACAGAATTGATTCCCAAAGCCAAACTCTGTCAAGATTTGTCTGAGGTAATCACACTCCAGATGATCAAATGCTTTGCCTGCATCTAGAGATAACAGTGCACAGGAGTAGTTTTGGTTAACATTACAAATCAGGTTCAAGGTTATTCAATATCAAATATATGCCTGCCAGTGGCAAGTCCCAATCGACCTGGATATATAAATTTAGGTAAAATGGTGTTTAATCTGGTGCTGTTGGCTAACACTTTGGTATTGAATTAGGCATAGTCCCTTGATAAAGGGCATCAGACACCATCTGGCTCAGAACACAAAACAGCTTTATACACCAATGATGTCCTCATATACTTGCAGGAACAAGAGGCCTCATAAAAGAAGTATAGAAACACTATGCCTTATAATCCGGGCAAGTATCAGGCTTCAAAGTGAATTACAATAAATATGAAATTCTAGGAATTAATCTCCCTGAGAAGATCAAGAAAACTTATTAACATAAGAAGTGCCATACTGGGTCAGACCAATGGTCCATTGAGTCCAGCATCCTGTCTCGGACAGTGGACAATCCTGGGGGCCTGGGAGAAGCACCCAACAGGTCACCATGCTATCCATTCCCTGTGGGTCATCCCCAGGCTCCTGACAGTAAAGGGTTTTGTTCCCCCAATCCTATCTGGCTAATAGCTGCTAATGGACCTATCTTCCAGAAACTTGTCCAAAACTCTTTTAAACTCAGCTATACTGCTGGCCTTGACCATCTCCTCTGGCAGTAAATTCCACAACCTAATTGTATGCTGAGTGAAAAAATACTTTCTTTTGTTTGCTTTTACTCTGCCACCTGTGAGTTTCAGTGTCCCCTAGTTTTAGTACTAGTTGAGAGGGTAAATAACCGTTCCCTGTTTACAAGTTTCACACCACTCATGATTTTATAGACCTCTATCATATCTCCTCTCAGCCGTCTCTTTTCCAAGCTGAAGAGCCCCAACCTATCAAGCCTCTTCTTATACAGGTGCTGTTCCATACCCTGGATCCTTTTTGTTGCCCTTCTCTGTATCTTTTCTAATTCCGCTATGTCTTTTTTGAGATGGGGCGACCAACTGCACACAATATCCAAGGTGCAGTCGCACCATTGATTTGTATATTGACATCCTCAGTTTTATTCTCTATTCCCTTGCAAATAATTCCTAACATTTTATTTGCTTTTTTGACCACTGCGGCACACTGGGCTGAGGATTTCAGTGTATTATCCACAATCACTCCCAGATCCTTTTCCTGAGTGGTAACTCCTAGCTTAGTACCCAGCATTGTGTACTCATAATTTGGATTATTTTTCCCAATGTGCATCACTTTGCACTTGTTCACATTAAATCTCATCTGCCATTTAGATGCCCAGGCACCCAGTCTTGTAAGATCTTGCTGCAGCTCCTCACAGTCTCCTCATGTTCTGACTACTCTGAATAACTTGGTGTCATCTGCAAATTTGATCACCTCACTCTTAACCCCCTTTTCCAGATCATTAAATGAATACATTGAATAGAACTAGTCCCAGTACAGATCCTTGGGGCACACCACTTTTTACATCCTTCCATTGTGAAAACTGGTCATTTAGTCCCACTCTTTGCTTCCTATCCTTTAACCAGTTACCAATCCACAGCAAAACACTACCTCCTATCCCAGGACATTTTAATTTTTTCAAGAGTCATTTATGTGAGACCTTATCAAAAGTTTTCTGGAAATCCAGGTACACTATATCTGCTGGGTCTCCCCTGTCCACATGCTTGTTTACATCCTCAAAGAATTCCAAGAGATTAGTGAGGCATGACTTTCCTTTTCTAAATCCATGCTGACTCTTTGCCATTAAGCCATATCTATCAATACACACAGTGATTCTGTTCTTAATGATAGTTTCCACCATTTTGCCCGGCACAGACCTCAAGCTTACTGGTCTGTTGTTTCCATGATCACCTCTGGATCCCTTTTTAAATATTGGGGTTACATTTGCCACCCTCCAGTCCTCAGGTACATGCCAGATGCCAATGTTAGGTCACAAATTACCACTAGTAGGTTTGCAATTTCACATTTGAGTTCCTTCAGAACTCAGGGGTGAATACCATCTGGCCCTGGTGATTTGTTCGTTTTAAGCTTGTCAATTTGCTCTAGAACCTCCTCCAGGGTCACTCTGATTCGTGACAGTTCATTCAATTCATCACCTACAAAGTAGGGTTCCAGCATGGGTATCTCCCCAGCATCCTCCGCAGTGAAGACCAAAGCAAAGAACTCAATTAGCTTCTCTGCAACGTCCTTCCCTCCCTGAGTGCCCCTTTTACTCCCATGTCATCTAATGGCCCAACCGACTCCCTAGCAGGCTTCTTGCCTCTGATATACTTGAAAAAGGTTTTATTATTTGTTTTTGCCTCTTTAGCAAGTCTCCTTTCAAATTCTTTCTTGGCCTGCCTTATTAGCACCTTACAGTTACGTTGCCAGTGTTTATGCTCCTTTGTATTTTCCTCATTGGGGCTAGCTTTCCATTTCTTAAAGGATGCCTTTTTGGCTCTAATAGCCTCCTTTGCGTCTCCATTTAGCCACAGTGGTAGACGTTTAGTCCTCCTGCTACCTTTTTTAACTTGTGGGATGCATGTAATCTGGGCTTCCAAGATGGTGCTTTTCAACAGCCTCCATGCCTCTTGCAAACATGTAGTCCTTTCAACTGTGCCTTTTAGTTTCTTTCTAACTAGCTTCCTCATTTTGGCATAGTCTCCCTTTTTAAAGTTAAAAGCCAGTGCTGTACTTTTAATTAATTTTCTCCCTCCAGCAACTATGTCAAATTTGATTATATTATGATCGCTATTGCCTAGTGGCTCAGCCACAGTTACTCCTTGCACTAGTTCATGTGTGCCACTTAGGACTAGATCTAAAGTAGCTCCTCCACTTGTTGGTTCCAGAACCAACTGTTCTAAATAGCAGTAATTTATGGCATCCAGAAAGTTTACCTCCACATCCCACCCCAAGGAGACATTCACCCAGCCAATATTGGGGTAGTTGAAGTCACCCATTATTATTACGTTCCCAGTTTTAGTAGCCTGTTTAATCTCTGTTAGCATTACATAATCAGTCTCTCTATTCTGGTCAGGGGGGTGATAGTATAGCCGCACTGCTATACTCTTCTGCTTGATACCTGGAATTTCAATCCATAGCGATTCAATGGAACAGTTTGCATCCTGTAAAATTTTTATTCTATTTGCCTCAATGCTGTCTTCAATATACAGAGCCACCCCACCACCAACACGATCTCCTCTGTCCTTTCGATATATCTTGTAGCCTGGTATTACAGTGTCCCATTGTTTATCCTCATCCCACCAGGTCTCTGGGATGCCTATAATGTCTGGATCTTCATTTAGCGCTATAAACTCTAATTCTGCCATCTTACTTTTTAGACTTCTAGCAGTAGAATATAGACTCTTAAATGTATTCTTTTTATTCTTCTTCTTAATGGGCACATTATAGGTAACTGAAACAGGTGCTCTGGAATCATTGTGTGTCTGCCATCCCCCACGTTCCACCTGAAATCCCTTGCCATTTATCTTATCCTCAGTCTTAAGATACTCTACTTCCTCTAAAGTAACATCCTTTGGAGATGCCACAGTCTGAACCGTGCACTCCGCAGTGCCTGCCAGCTTTCCCCCAGGTTTTAGTTTAAGGACTGCTCTATCCCATTTTTAATCCCATTTTTTTAAACCCATTTTTAATTGTCAGCTGTATAAATTTAAATGGGCTAAATAATCTATAATATATTTAGGAATATACATAACAGAGGAACATACAGGATTTTCAAGGCAAACTAGTCACCAATGTGGAATAAACTAATGAAAGATATGGAGGAATGGTACAAATATGGAATATGCTGGTTAGACATGGTAGCCTCAGTTATGATGAACATTCTCCCAAAGTTACTGTTTCTGTTCCAGCACAGCCCTATTAGTACCACCCAAGACACTAGAAATGTGGCAAAATGTCACCTTCAAGTTCATACAAAAACACAAAAAATCAAGGGTGAGCTCTCTGGTTCTATATAAACCTATAAAATAAGGGTGGACTAGCCCTTCTTAATTTGGCATACTACTACTATACATCACAATTAAAGGATATTAATTGGGTCAACAATAGCCCATCCAAGTACTGGGTAAAACCTGAACAAGACTGGAACCCAAATATATCCATTCACAAGAAATTTAGATCACCAGAAATAAATATGCACCTATTCATACGCACGCAGACTACTCTAGCAGCACTGGACAAGCACTCAGATTTTCTCTCACCAAGACCTTCCTCTCTAGCCACTTCAATCAACAATCAGGAATTTATTCCAAGGGACTGTCAACATGACATGTCATTATGGACCAGAACAGAGATTATGCAATTTCAGCACCTGTTCCTGAACTCTGAGTTAAAAACATACCAAGAAATGTGTAATAATATAAATGAAATAAAGCTTCCCTACATCCAATACTTACAAGTCAAACACTATATAGAGAAATCTAGGTATGAGACAGCCCTTCCTATACCTTTAACAACGTTCAAGGAACTGACCCAGGAGCAGCTGGAACAAAAGGCCTAACTCCAAGATATAAATATACACTTCTGAACTCAAAAGGCGCTGACAAAACAACAAATGAAAAAGATGGGGGAAGGACTAGGAAAGAGAATTGTCCCAGATGAATGTGTCTCAATATGGGTAAGAGGATATAGTTCATCAATTTGTGTAGCCCATAAGGAAAATGTTTACAAAGTATTATATAGATGGTATCTGACCCCAGTTAAAATTCAACACATTTATGCAACAAAGGGGAGGGGTTGTGGTGAAAGGAAAACATATTTGCACATGTGGGTATCCAGAAACTATTCAGTTCTGGGGGGGAAATTATTAAGGAAATCCAGTGTATCACAGGTTGCTAAATTCCCCCAAACCCCTGACATGTCTATTTAATGCCCTGGCAAAGGACCCACAACTTAAGACACAATGAAAAATTTATTTCCTTTTACTGTTAACAGTCAGACTCTGTGTAGCAGGAAATTGGGAAAGTACAAACCCTCCTCCTCTGTAGCTGTGGTATAGTAATGGGGAAACTGTCCCATCAAGTGCGCACCCAAGAAAAATGCCCAAAAGATGACATAGCTGTAGACATGGGCTCCATTTTCTATCATATTCAGAGGAGAGGGGCTCCTCAACCAATAAAACAGAAACTCTGGCCAGTTTTTTTAAATACTGAAAAGAAGCAAGAATTGATCTAACGTATAGGATAGTCAACAAGGAACTGAAGAAAATAACTGTGCAATCATACTAAGCATTGTACACTATATAAATATATTTTACTGTTGATATAGTTCTGTTATGTGCCTTAATTTTTTTAAAAAGGTAAGCACTTGTGGTTTCGTGTTTTTCTATCATGCAGAAGTAAATAGCAAGGCTATATTTCAAACATATAGTCCAAGCCACTTGGATTCTGTTGCCATAAAACCAGCTGAACTAAAATCTCTGACAAAGGCCGCAGTTCTAAATACCCCTGTGCCAGCACAAGGAATCAACAGGGCTTTGCTGGAGCAAGGGCATTTAGTATTGCAGTCACAATGTTATTACTATCACCTACAGCAGGAATGGTTATAATAGGTTATTTCTTTTTCCAGACAGAGGAACAGGAAGATGAATTCCTTTCTTCAAAACTGTATTTGAAGAATTGCTTTTCATAGAGAAACTATTCTTAATACAGTCAGGGCCAGCTTTACTGCGGGGCGGCTGCCAAGGGCCCCGCCCCTTAAGGGGGCCCGCGATTGGGCTGGGTTTGGTTTGGGGGGGGGGCACGCTGTGTTTTTTTCTCAAAATTAATGTTGGGGGGTGGACTGCAGCCTTCACCTTCGGGCAGCGTGCATGCTCGGAGGAGTTGCTGCACGCCGCGAGACCCCGCCGCTGCCACCACTTCACCCACCCACCACGCTGCTCCCCCGGAGACCTCCCCGGAGACAGTGTAAGCTTCAATGGGTGTGTGTGTGTGTGTGTGTGTGTGTGTGAGAAAGAGAGAGGTGAGAGCATGTGTGTGATTATGAATGGGTGGGTGCGTGTGAAAGAGGTGAGAGCAGCATGTGTGAGAGTATGAATGGGGATTGAGGGGTGTGTGAGAGATGAAAGCATGTGTGTAAGCTTGAATGGGTGTGTGTGAGAGCGAGATGAAAGCATGTGTGACAGTATAAGCTTGAATGGGTGTGTGTGAAAGAGGTGAGAGCATGTGTGGGAGTATGAATGGGTGTGTGTGAGTGAAAGGTGAAAGCGTGTGTGTGAGCTTGAATGGGTGTGTGAATGAAGAGAGGTGAAAGTGTGTGTGAGAGTTTGAATGGGGGTGTGTGAGAGAGGTGAGAGCATGTGTGAGATAGAGCGAATGATTGAATGTGTATGAGAGAATGTGTGAGAGGTGTGTAAGAGAGAAGGGTGTGTGTGTGGGCGACTGTGTGCACGAGAGGGGGAGTTGCTCCCTCTAGTCCGCTCCCCTTCCCATGGCTGTCCCCCCTCACCCCGATGGCTGCCCCCACTTCCCCATGGCTCCTGGAGGGGGAAAGACACCCACCCCCTCCAGGAGAGGCCCAGCAGAACGTTCGTGCTGTCCCCTCCTGCTTAGCAACCTAAGCCTGTCAGCCTCCAGCCCTCCCAGAAGACCTACGCCCAGCAGCAGCAGCAGCTGAGGGAAGGGCCACCCGGCCAATACCTCTTCCTCCTCTTTCCTTATATGAGCTCATTTGTGCTGCTACATGGGTCTGTGGGGCTTTGGGAGTAGAGTGGGGCCATCTGGGGGATCGCTTGGGAAGGGGCTGGAGGATGCTGTGATTGTAGGGGAGTGGTTTCTGTAGGGGAGTTGTTTCTTGTTTGATATATTTAACTGGATTTTTAGTGCTTTGGTGCTTAAGACCCTTAAATCCAAGAACTGGAAAGGGGTCACACGGACAAAGTTTTGCTGAGTGCTGTGTTTGGCTGCTCTGGGCCCGAGGTTCAGTTCCTCATCCCTGCTTTCATGGGGGGTGCTGTGACTGTGGGGGGGTTGTTTGATTTATGTTTGATCAGCTGGATCTACGTTTGAACGCCTGTGTTGGGAGTGTAATAGGAATATGCTCCAGAGAAGGAGGGTTCAGGCCATGGATAATCTGTCCCTATCCATTGTGTGCATGCCCTCCTGTGTTTTAAATAAGAGTCTTTGCCTTTTAACCATATCTGTATCCTGGGCTCCCTTTCATCTAAACCAGATTTAAATGTTCTTTGGAGCACATTGTACTGACAAGTTAAAAATAACTTATATCACAATTCTCTAATTGTCAAAGGGAAATGGGCGGGGCCTTGGAAAATGGGAGGGACCACAGGAAAGTGGGAGGAGCCACAGGAAAGTGAACGGGCTGTGGAAAGTGTGAGGAGCTGAGGGGGCCCTGCATTTTGTGTTCGCCCAGGGCCCCACAATTTCTAAAGTCGGCCCTGAATACAGTGGCTTTTCCAACACCCTCAGCCTTCATCCTCTGTTCTAACCTTAGTCTGAATGTGAATTCTGTTTCCTTCCTTCCACATCTCTGTTTGTAGAGTTTGTCCTGGAAAGACTGGTTTTGCAAAACGAACCTGCAAAACGAAAGGCTCTGAATGTTCCATTTTTAATTAAACGCTAGACAATGATCCTAATTTGCATGCAAATGAACGTGTAACTTAGATCATAAAACTATAACAGGAAAACTATAACAGGAAAAATTGGCAAAAAGCATAATTGCATGTTTAGTGGTATTTACAGAAACACATCAGCATTAACTATGAAAATAAACTGGGTGCAAAGCAACAGCAAAATTAGAAGTGTCGTTGTGGCAGAATAACTTAGAAGTTTCTTCTTACACTCTTTTTCTATCATAAAGAAATGTAATTAATAGGAAATAATCCTCGACACCTCGGTAATGAAAAACACAGAAATTAACTACATAAACCCCACAGACCTTAATCGCCTTGAATCTGGTCACATCATTATTTGCAAATTGCTTCAAAACATGCCTGGCAGCAAACCCAAATGAGCACAGTCCATGCAATATGGGCTTCTGAAATCCTATCAAGAAAGCAAAATTTTTTGTATTTTAGATTTTTTTTGCTTCCAAAAGGCATATGTTTATATGTTTAGTCAGGTATCTACACACATTTATTTGGTCCACATTTATAGTTGTTGAAAAAGAAAGCACTGAATTTTTTAAAAATATTATTTTTATACTCACACATTTCATATTACTATACTTGTGTTTATATTATGCATACTATACATATTTTATATTATTATTATTATTATTATTAGCAAGCATTTATATAGTACAAGCAATGTACTTGGTGCTTTACAAAGTAATTGAATCGACAGGGTCCCTGCCCTAGGGCTTACAATTGGGGGGGCCGGGGGGGGAGGAGGGGTTAGGTAGTACATATAAAAATAATCTAAAGGCCCTCTCCAAGCCAAATCATCTTAATTGTTAATATGCTGTATTACCAGTCATTCCTAACTGTTCTTCATGATGATATAGCAACAGTATTTTTAAACACATGATTTTAAAAATACACAGTCCAGTCCCAGACATCAACTAATAATTTTATTTTATTTTATTTATTTAAAACTTATATCCCACCCCTCCTGCCCAAAGGCAGCTCAGGGCGGCAAACACAACAAAAAAACAATAAAGCATTTAAAAACAAATCAACAAATTTTAAAACGAATCATAAATATTCCCACCAAACATTTTTCAAGTGACTGGTAGTACCTAAAAACATTAAGAGTGCCATACTGGGTCAGATCAATAGTCCATTGATCCCAGCACCTGTCTCCAATGGTGGCCATTCTCGCTCATGGCGTAAGAGTACTGAACAGGTCATAATGGAGTGATTCATTCCCTGCTCCTCATTACCAGCTCCGGTAGTCAGAGGTTCCATCCCCAAACTACTTGGCTAATATCCATTAGTTCTATCTTCCAAGAACTTATCCAATCCTTTTTTAAACACAGCTATGCTATTGGCCTTGACCACATCCTCTGGCAACCATATACAAGTTGTGTGTTGAGTGAAAAAATATTTTTGTTTGTTTTAAATCTAGTTAGTTTCATGGAAGGTCCCCTAGTTCTAGTAGTCCCTATTTACTCGTTCCACGCCACTCATTTTATGAATCTCTATCATATCCACCCCCCGCCCCGTCATCTCTTCTCGAAGCAGAAGAGCCCTAAGTTACCCATCAAACCTCTCCTCGTACAGAAAGCCGTTTTATAACCTTCATCATTTTTGTTGCCCTTCTCTGTACTTTTTTCAGTTCTACTATATCCTTTTTGACATGGGGCGACCACAAGTCCACACAATATTCAAGGTACAGGCCTGGCCCCAAGCCTTTTGACATTTCGGCGGAACTGTAAGACCTGGCTGTTTGCCCAGGCCTTTGGGAGGGAGGGGTGGGGTGATTTTTAATCCCCCACTTATATATTTATTTATGATTGCACTGCCCTGTTTTATTGATATATTTTATATTGTATTTTAAATGTTTTAAAATTGTTTTTATTGTTGTTAACCGCCCCGAGCTGCATTGCAGGATGGGGCGGTATAAAAATCTACGAAAATAAAAAAATAAATAAATAAATAAATATCATAGATTTTTGTGGTATTATGATATTCTCTGTTTTATCCTCTATCCCTTTCCAAACAAGTCCTAATATTGTTTGTCTTTTTGACCATTGCCACACATTGAACTGAGGTTTTCAATTAACTGTCCACAATAACTCCAAGATCTTTCTCCTGAGTGGTAATCCCCAATTTAGAGCCCAGAACTGTGTATGTAGTTTGGATTATTTCCCCCTATGTGCATAACAGTGCAGCGTTTCCCAAAGTTTTAGCCCTGCGACCCCATTTTGAGGTTTAAATATAATCCTTTGACCCAGAAAGAAACAAAACACATGCAAAGTATATCAAACAGCAATAGAATTGCAATTCCGTCTGAAAATGGCAAGACCCTACTGGAGTCTTGACCCATTGTATGGGAACCTCAAGTATAGTGGCAGCTCTCTGGACTGCCTGATAGGAAAATTGAGTTTAAACACCAAGAACACGATCCAGCTAGTCCGCTGTGCAGGGGTAAGCTGCGCACGTGGAACTCTAGTGCACCGGCGAAAACAGCGCTGCATCCAGCTCCAGTCCCCAATTCATGCAGGAGCCAGAAAAAAAGAACCGGGCAATGATAACGTGCAGTGGGGCAGGCATGGGTGCCTTGACCCACAGAAGCTGCTGCATGCCCGGCCAGCACCAAAACCATAAAGCACTCACCCAAGAGCACGGGAACCCTGGACAGTCCCCCGTGAGACCCTGCCCCACCCATACTTCTCTATGTGCCACGATGTGGGGATGGGTGCCGAGTCACACGAGGAACTGACAAGGGCTCCCGCGCTTTAAGGTGAGTCCTGTGAGGTTCTGGGGCTGGCCAGCCGGGTAGGCATGCATTGGCTTCTGCGGGTAACAGCGAGCAGTGCCTTTTCCCCTATGGCTGCGCATGCCTTACTCCTGCTCCGGGCAGGAATAAGTCCACGTAGGCACAGCTGTTTGGTGTGTCGCAGGGGGGCTTTCCCACGGGGGGTTCCTCAGTGGGGTGCGCACAGCCTCGGTGGGGATGGCCCAATGGGCTGAGCTCCCCATGCAATGCTGGCAGAGGGGGCATGGCCACCACAGAGACGGTGGGGGCGTGGCCATCTGGCCAGCAGTGCTCAGCATCCGCCTGCACCCACACCCCGTCACTCCCAGCCACATGCGTCTGGATCGCTGTCCAAGACTCTCCTTTCTGGGAATGGCAGGGACTGGAAATTCAGCAGAAAAAATGCTTCTCAGACCTTTGACAAGTATGGGGAGGATGCTAGTATGAAGCACATGCTTCTAAAGTAAGTTCACTTAGCTCTAAGGGCAAATAATTAATAACTGTTTGCAGACATTTGATGTGAAGTGGTTAGAGGAAGCAATGCAATGCTTGGTAGCATCACAAAAGCAAGGGAGAACCAGAAAACCAATCTCAGACCATAGTTGCAGTGATTCATAAAGAGCAGCCCAAACCATTATGTTGGGTTGTTTTTTTTAAATGTCTTGACTGACAAAGTAGACATTCCACTTAAACTTTAAAAAAGGGTTTTAAAAATGGGTCTTTACCCTCATCAGCACTCAACTGGAACCTCAATAACTAAATATTATTTATATATATTTATTCTCCTACCCTAGCATGCAAAAACGTGACTGATTTTCTGAAAGCTCACCTCCAAGAGCAGCAAAACCAGGTTCAATGTGTAAAGGATTCCAGTCCCCACTAAGCCGGTATAAGGCAGCCTTAGAAGAAAGAAAAAAATACATTATTTGGTTTTTTCCTATCTGGTGAAAAAAAGAGCCACATGCTGCTTTGTGGCTACGGAAATAATTCATTTTAATCCATTTAACTGGTGTTCCGATAATGCAATAAACAAAAAAGAAATTAAATATTATTTTCGGCACTTGCCATTGTACAAGAACAATTGCTGAAGATGCAGGGAAAAGTGCCAAAAATTGCATCTGGACACATTACATGACTGAACACTACAACTGCCAAGAGAAAAACATATTGTGCTGGTAAATCACCAGTCATGTTAAACTTGACCAACATAAAGCAAAATATTCCCAGAATGCTTTGTAAGATTAAGTTTAGTCCCGCCTCACCAAACACCCCCCTCCTCAAAAAAAAAAAAAAAAAAATACAACTTAACACACTGATAGATGAGAGAAATTGCAAAGATTTTGCAGATATCCTAAGTGCTGTCAGAGATCTAAAGAAGGAGTTCCTATGTATTTTTGAAAGGTCTACAGAGAGATTTTTTACACAAGCAAGGCGATGGGAGGTGGGGTTTGTGGGCACCGAGTGGCACTGCCACGGGGCACCCATGCAAGCAGAGTGAGCGGGTGGCTCCCAGCGTGGCTACGCCAGCCACAAAGGCAGCCACGGTACATTTGGCTGGCCCTGCCCAGAGCACTCCAGATTTCTCTGCCGTGCTCCACGCGTGGCCAAGAGTGGATGCTCTGTAGCTCACAGGAGCGTGCATCCAGCCGCTCCACCTTCACACGTGCAGCCAGTTCCATGGCTCCTGGGTGGCCATGCAAGCTCGCCTCTCATCTGAAAGCACCCTTAGTCTTATTGCTTGGAGCATCAATCACACTGTGAGAGAATAAAGATCATCATCATCATCATTATTATTATCTTTATTTTTACATAGCACCCTTCTGCCATGGCACTCGGAGCACTTTACATATAACACAACTTTTAATCCTCACAACAACCGTGTGAAATAGATTAGACTGAGAGAATATTTTGACTGGCCCAAGGTCACATAGTGAGTTTGGAAACAAAACTCTGATATTGCTAACAAATTGTTCTAAACTTTTCCTTTCCCAATGAGGCCTGTATGTATCCAGGGAGGGAGTTCCAGGCAGGGGGGCAGCAAGAAAGAATGGGCAAGACATTTAGAGGAGCAAAGGAGTTGTGAGCAGGTGAGGGTGGGGGCAGAGCAGGAGCGAAGTTCTCGGGCAGGAGTGTGGAGGGATACAAGAGCAGAGAGATATGGGGAAGCAAAGCCATTAAGAGTCTTGAAGGAACCTTAACCAGGAGCTCATGCTGAATATGTTAATGTAGAGGGAGCCAGCAACTTCTTGGCACAAAATCAAGTAGCTTGTTTTATTTCTTCATTATATGAACTATGTTCAACAACAAAAGCAGTCTACTGTTAGTTTCACTTTCCCACAGCGATGAAAATATTTCTTGGAGTCTTCACTGACAACATCTAAAAAGTGATCCATCCTTGGACTATGACACGTGTCAATTGATTATGGTCATTGGACTGAAGTCAGCCATAATATGGTTAGATTGTTCTCCAATTAATAACACAAACTGTCAAGTCTTGTTTTTTAAAAAAATTTAGGAGTTCTGCCAGATCACAAAAGGAAAGGGGATATTCAATCTGTCTTGACCAATTTTTCAGCCCTGCCTGCAGTCTACAATAAAGGTCACTGGCAAAACTAGCACAAAAAGGAAGCCAACAAAATCAAATTATTCATTTTTATGCTGAAATAGAAAAGTAGTTTTTATCTGATAGGGTGAAATATTTGCAAAGAAAAAGTGTGTCAAAAAAACAGTTTCCCTAAAGAACATCAAACAATCTCACAGGAAAAATGCCCAACTACTAATAACCTAGATAGACTTTTTCCTAAGCACTGTACTCTACCACCACCATGCTATAGAAAACAAATGCAAGCCACAAGAGTCATGTTTTTGCTTCAACTAGTAGCAGTGCCAAGCTGTATTTCAACAAAGTAGTTAACACATTTAAATATTTTGCTAAATGCAAATGAAGATAATAATTTAGAGTTAAGCATGTCCTTAATGGTTGGGGTGTTTTTTTTTTCATTAATCTCTCTCATTCCAAATTACAAATCAATCACCTATATTTTGCTAGGGTCTGTGGTTGAAAAGAAAAAGAGGACTCAATATTGACATACTATTTTAAATGTACTTTTCATCTATTAAAGTGTAGAGATGAAATAAGTATATATATTTATATAAATTTATTTACGGACATAAGCCAAATGTATCACAATAGACCAAAACATGACATACAATACCACACTTATGGATTCTTACAAACATAGAATCCAACATAGAATCCAATCCAGATGAAATAAGTACTTGATATGCTGGTGTAATAAATGTATATAAATAGGTTCTCAGTAATGTTGATCTTTTGTGAAAACCCAACACACAATTGTTCAAATCCTGAAGCTAACAAATACTGCATGGAATCCTAACACACATTTACTCATATAACATTTATCTTTTAACGTTGCCCTTATCAATAAAATCCCTCTTAAGGCTAGTCCATGGACACTACCCTATACTAGTTATTGTAAAATAATAAAATTCTTATTGTTTAAAATACTCAAATTTATCTCTCTCTGCTCTACTCTCGTCCTTTTTTAATTAACCTTATCCTCTCCACACAGTTTACCAACCTCATACTCTCCATACTGTTTACCATCCTCATACAACTATCGAATCAAAAATTAGATTAAAAGTTTTCAGGATAAGGGACTCATTTTTATCTATAAATTCACAGATAGCTTTGAACTGTACAAAGAAATAGCAACACAAGTACTGAGACAAATTTAAAGCTGCCTTTCTTATAGATCCTCCAGTAACATAGAACAATTAGACTAGCCTTCAAATGCTTTACTACAAAAAGAATAAATACTTTGACAAACAACGAGAAAGTACAGCATACGGTATAGATAGCGAAGAAGGAAGCAGCCTGAAGGAAGCATTCAATAAACAGCCATTTTATTAAATGGAAGAAGGAAGCATTTAATGAACTAGCCATTCTCCCAACAAGTTACAAGGCAGAAAAATTCCTAGTATAATCCAAAGCCACTATCATCTTTATGTCTCCAACTCAGGAAACAATATTTCTATCTGTCGAGCAAATGTTTAAAAAAATCACAAATCTTAAAAGTGGCATGATAAAACAATAAGCTTTTGAAGCAATCTGCTATTAGGTGCTCATACACTAGACAATTTCAGTGGTATTTACAGTGCAACATTTGCTACATACTAGAGCCCTCAGACAATTAAGAAATCACCTTGCAATGGCCTTTCTTCTCTTTGCTCTGTTTATATTGTCTTTTGTTTTTAAGCAAATCTTAGAGCACTCTGTCCAAGAACCAAAAGCAGCATTTCATTCTCAGTCAGAAAACAAATTATTCATGCTACAAACAGCAAGAGTCACTGCAGCATCCAGGAGCCTCTCTAGTGCTGTCCTCTGAAGTTAGTGTAAATTTACATGCTTTCAGGCACTGCTGCCTAGTGTACTTTTCAGTAGGCCAGAGAACCAACATCGGCCTCTCTTCCTCTCTACATGCGCACTCTGTTTTTAATAATCTTTTCCTTTTTGTATACATTATGCACTTTTAAAAACACACTACAGAACGGCACCCACAGCAACATCTCCTAGTTGCGAACACTGCATTGGACTTTAAAGGGTGTTTTTAAACGAGATCGGGGTCGGGTGTGGGTCCATGATCAGTGCGTGGGTGCCATGTGTGGAGGAACGCTTTACTGGAGTGCCCCCGTGCGTGGGTCATGGAAGTGTGCACCCAAACACACCCGTATTCAAAGGAGACCTCCCCCGGGTGGACAGTGAGTGTCCATGCGTGGGGGGGTCTCATTTAAAAAAACACCGATGAAGGATGTTTTCCATCTCCACCTCCTCTATTCTTACAAAAGAAGAAACTGAAGGGGAAAAGCAACTGTAAATGTTACCCTCAGAGCTTGCATCTGCTTATGCTTTCAAAGGGGAGGGCAAGGGATACAGCATTCCTTGGGCCAAGGAAGTTAGTTTCATCGCCCCAACACCCATTGTCACAGGATGTTCCTGCCTCTACACATCCATACTGCCCCTGCAACTTCTAGGGAAGCCCACATGTGGCTACTGCTACTCAGGAGAAGACCAGAACAAAACTGTGCTAAATTATTTATGCTACGAGTTAAAGCCCTTCCCCTTGTTTCACCTAGGAGTCCCCAGAAGGAGCACCCACAATATACCAGTAAGGAAAGAGTAGAAATGGAAAGCACAAGCTAGGACCACTCAAGCCCTAGGGTACAGCAATATATTTACACGTCTCATCAGTTCTACTATAAGCAAGACAGGTGGAAGTACCAAGAACTACACAACCCCTTCCAGACATTCACTCTCTCACCTCTGATCTGCAATTCTGAGATAATTCTGATGTTTTATTTCTCCTCCCTACAGAAAGATGATCATAGGTGCATTGTCCTTTTTGGGTCAAAAATCATTAGTCTCAGGCAGCTGACAAATACAAGGAATATGGAAAAAAGAACCAAAACAAGAACAATGGGGATTAACATGTCATGCCTGTACAAATGGGTCTGCTGACTTTAGGGAGAATTTTGTTTTGTTTTTTCATGTGGGAAGACTACTTCAAACCATCTTTTAAAATATTTGTTAATTTATTTCCATTTCATAGAATCTCTTAAGAGTGTGAAATATTTCCACTTCCAGATTCAGAGATATGCAACTAAACTAGATTTACACACAAGTACCATTCTTACTTACACTTTGTTCCACTGTCCTACCAAATTGAGAGGAAATGTTCTGCAAGAAATGTACTTGTGAGAGATGCTGTAGCTCAGAGTTCTGAATATAAGATATAAAAATTGTTATATCTGTTCAAGTTGTTGCTCCAGCTAGCCCAGCTCTTGTGTCAGATGTGGACTACTAGACTCTTCAGCAACAGCTGCAAAAGGTCGTGTTGTGGACAGTTATGAAACACCTTGCTTATGAACGACTTATCTTCCTAAACAGTATGAGTTAGCAGTTACTTGGTTATTGGTATGATTTGAAATGTGTAGGGCTTTTTATTCCTTACCCAATATTATCTTGGCAGGTTTCCATTTCAATATAAAATTTCATACAAAAAACTACATTCACCGAATGCTGCAGATGCTAAGTTAATAACTGAAGAGTTGGGAAAGACAGAATTAAGGCTGCTTGTGAAACCTTGGTCAAAGTTTTTTTGAGCAACAGTCCAAGTAGTTGCATACTGATACCTAGTATGAAAAATTTCAGCACAAACAGTTAAAGTTTGCAAACTTTATAAGCAAGCAACTGGAAGTCCGGTCTGAAATTGCTGCTTTTAACAATATCTAATATATTCCATAATATCCAAACCATTCTTGCCTCTAACAGCCCATGACAATGGCCTCCATTGTTAAAAGTGCCAGAAAATCTGTTTTTGTCCCCTACCCAGGAAGTACTATTACACAGGACAGTATATAAAAGCACAAATAGAAAAGTGACGTGCCCAAGTTTCCACAGTATTGCAGATAGAACGGAGATTAGAATCAAGAGTTGACACTTAGCCCTGTGCATTAGTCACAAGACCTTTCCATCCATGGGATTATACATCACACTATCAAATGGACAATCTTGTTAGGATGAGCACACACAGGGTAGCAAGCTTGTGACAGGTTGCTGCCCATCACCTCACTGGCAGGCCAGGAAAAAGATTCAGACCCAGCCTAGGAGCATCCAGTTGCAAGCTAGGGGCATTAACTGGGGTAAATCAGTCTGAGCTACAACTATTGCGCCACTGATGAAAATGCATTAAGGAATCTCAGTGCTGTGATGAGATGGGAAGAGGAAAGGCTAAACTGGTCTCTGTAAGCAAACCAATTTCTCCTTAGCAAGAGCAAGTGTGGTGTAGTGGATAAGGTGCTGGATTTGGTCCTGGGAAGCCAAGGTTTGAATCCTGCTCTAGCCATAAACTCACTTGGTGGCCTTGGGCAAGTCACAATCTCTCAGCCTAGACAGCCAGTGTGGTGTATTGAATAAGGTGCTGGACTTGGTCCTGGGAAGCCAGGGTTCAAATCCTACTTTCACCATGAACTGACTGGGTGGCCTTGGGCAAGTCACAACCTCTCAGTCTCAGTTCCCCAACTGTGAAATGGGAATGTGTGCGCGTGTCTCTCTCTCTCCCTGCGTTCCCCTCACCCTTGTCCATCTTCGATTGGAAGCCCACGGGGCAAGGACTCGTCTCCAAAATCTGCAACTGTAAAGCTCTGTGTATGCCTATTAGTTCTATAAAAATAATTAGCAGTAGTAGGTGCAACATGTTTCAGTCAAGACAACTGCAGGATGGCAGAGAACACCACCTAAGCAAAAACAGAACAATCCTAACACAAGGAGAGTGCCAGTATTTATTTTATTTTATTTATTATTTATGTGTATTTATTGGCCGCCCCCTTATGCCTACGGCATCCCGGGGCGGCTCACAACAAATAAAACAATACTAAAATACATATAATGTCAACAGTATAAACAATTAAAATTACCCACCCCACCCTCCCCTCCGAAGGCCTGGGTGAACAGCCAGGTCTTACAGGCTCAGCGAAAAGCCATCAGACCCGGGGTCAGGCGAGCTTCCTCCAGGAGGGATGTCCAAATCCGCGGCCCGGCCACCGAGAACGCCCTCTCCACCAGGGCCCCCCGTTTAACACGGGGAACCTCCAGGAAGGCACCCCTGGCAGACCGCGGGGGCTGCCCTGGGGTACGGAAGGCGAGGCGGTCCCCAAGGTATGAGGGGCCCAGACCATATGGGGCTTTATAGACCAGCACCAGCACCTTGAACCTGGTTCAGTACACTGTAGGCAGCCAGTGCAGAGCATGGAGCATAGGTGTAATATGCTCCCGTCGCCGCATCCCTGTAAGGAGACGGGTCGCTGCATTCTGCACCAGCTACAGCCTCCGAACCAGAATCAAGGGAAGTCCCACGTAGAGCGCGTTGCAGTAGTCTAGCCTCAAGGTGATGAAGGCGTGAATAAGAGTGGCCAGGTCGGATCCGGAGATGTATGGGCGCAGCCTCCGCACCAGATACAGCTGGCGAAAGGCAGCTTTAGCCACCGCCTCCCCTGCCGATCCAGACGGAGGTCGGGATCCAAAACCTCCCCAGTCTCTGAACCTGCTGGGCTATGGGAGGGCAGACCCCCCTCCACCAGAGGGGTCGACACCTCCCTCGCCCTACCCACCACCAACACCACCTCCTTATCCGGATTGAGCTTCAGTCTGCTCTGCCGCATGCAATCCGCCACATCCTCCAAACATTGGGAAAGCAACGAGACAGCGGGACCTGGGTCAGTCGAAAACAAGGAGGTACAGCTGGGTATCATCAGCATATTGGTGACATTGCACCCCAAACCCTCTCACGATCTCCCCCAGGGGCTGCATATACACGTTAAACCAAAGTGGAGACCGAATCGAACCCTGCGGAACGCCGCAGGTCAAGGCTCAGGGGCTCAATGTTTCAGCTCCCAGCACCACCCGCTGGCTTCTCCCCGAGAGAAATGAGCAGAACCACCCAAGGACAGTCCCATCCAGACCCCCCAGGTCTCGCAGCCGTCTCAACAGCAGCCCATGGTCTACGGTATCAAAAGCGACCAAGAGATCTAACAGGATCAAGAATGTAGAACATCCCGTCGGAGATCGTCCACTAAAGCCACCATCGCCGTCTCAGTACCATAGCCGGGGTGGAACCCAGATTGAAACGGGTCAAGGAAACCAATACGGTCCAGATGCGCTTGGAGCTGCAGAGCCACGGCCCATTCAATAACCTTCCCTAAAAAGGTTACCAGCAACACCCCAAGCTTGCCCCCAGTCAAATCAAACACCACATGGAGGGCCTCCACACCTGGAATCTCCTGGACTGGATATCTCCTAACTGACCAGTCCTCCCTAAAAATGATAGCTACACCTCCCCCCCGGCCCCCCGTACGAGGCTGGTACTGCACAGCATACCTGGCCGGCACGACGTCCGCCAGAACTGGTCCAGCCAGGTCTCCGTATAAGCCTAAGAAGGTGAAAACATAGACAGACCTTGGCATACAGTAGACCGAGACTGGCTTAGAGGCTTGAATGAAGGCCAGAAGGACCATGTCAGAGGGACACCTGACAAAGTAATGAAGGAGACCTGTTCATAAGAACAAACTGCATGAGACAAAGCACAGTACCTGAATGAGTTGTAATCACTCCAAAATGGGATGTGCACCAACTAGAAGAACCAATAAGTGCTCCCGGAAGTGGAGCGTGGAAGAAAAGCCTGCCTTAAACTCCCTTTTGGAGACACAAAAGCTAAGCAAAGGTGCAGCTGCCAGAGACAAGCACACACTACATGCCATGTTCCTCCGCATCTTTCTTCACTATATATTTGTACAAAATAGTGACAACATTAAATGTTCAATACATTTCTTTCAAACTTCAAACTCACAGTATCATCAATGCAAATTCCTAAGATAAAGGCATAGATCAGTCATAATCAAAACACATCCGACGAAGGAAAGGAATTTCCCCATGTATACCATACTTCTGCAACCAGATACTGACTGCAGAGTCTTTTGCTATGTATTTATTATTTTAATTTTATAAATTTTATCCCGTCCCTCCTGCCTCTGGCAGAAAGTCAGTATAGTGACACTATATGGAATCTTTAAATGCAGTGTTAAAGAACGTCTCAAACTGTGTTGGGATATTGACACGATACTGGTTGTGCCCCATGTTCAAATGTGCCCCATGTTTAGAAATGTACCCAGTTACGGAGGCAACAGGTGTTCCCCTCCTTGTCTTTCCTCAGAACGCAGGTGAAGCCTCTGACAGATGGGATTTCTAAACAGCTGTGAAAGCACTTTCTTCTGTGCTTTGTCTTGCGGAGTACATGCTAATGTCCCTTGCAGAGGTTGTCACAACAAGGGAAAGGCAAACAGCATTGAAGCAGGACTTAATTTCAGGAGTGCTTTCATAGCAAACAAATGAAAAACAGAGCTTACAACTCCCTTTCAACTGGCACCTTTCTTTATGTTGTTCCCGTTGACGGAAATGCTTGTGCTTCAAACAATGAAGATAAAGATGGGCAGGACGGACACGGCTAGAGCAGACCCAAGTCTCCTCCTGAAAAAACAGAGCTCTACTGAGTCCATAACCGGAACCTGATGCAAACACACCACTTGATATCTTTAAACATAATGCTCCTGACATGTTCGCAGGGAACATGTGAGTTGACATAGCAACACAATTGTGTTCATATGCTGGGTTTACCAGGAGCCCACCACACGGACAGAACGATGTTCAAATCGTTATGCTAGTTGCACATAACGCTCAAATACATGCTGGGGCCATTTGTCACCCGGTCAATGTTACATTTAAAGACACCAAGAGTACTTCATTCTCTTATAGCCAGTGTCACATTTTTTGCCAGTGTAGGATTCGTCATTCAGCAGGAAAGGACAAGAAGTGTTAAAAGCAAAAAAAGCAAATATTCTACATCCATCGCAGAATGTGTTTTTGAAAAGCTAGATTTTCATCGTATATCATCCTCGGTCCCAAAATTTTAAATTCCAAAGATTATTTCCACTACTAAAGGTAATTAAAAGCTCATTTCACTCCTCCACTACTTCCTAAGAGGAACAGAATCATAGTTCATGTCTGGTGGAAAGGAGACCTCACATGTAGTACAGTTGCAAATATTTGTATATCCTTACTCAGAAGGATCTTAACACCACCATCTGATTATTTATTTACTTTATTTATTTTTGAAGAATAATTTGCCACACAATGCTGCTTATTTTGTATTGCTCACCAATGAGAGAAGTTGCCAAAGATATGTGGAACATAAGGGAAAAAAGGAAGTAAGTCTAGTGGATCACAGGTTTTATATTTTAACTGTATGATGAATCCTCTGGTGGAATCTATTTTGCTCATGGATTTAAAACATCAATTTGACAATTGGCAGGACAAGAGTAACTAGATGATACTGCCAGCTTTATAACTATATAAACGTCCACCATGGGGTTGAAATTGAATGATTCAACTCTTGTTAAACTGCTAACAGTCAAACACTTTCTAGAGTTTTTGATCTTCTATCAAAAACTCCATTTTATTCAAAGATTTATGACAGTGAATGCACTAAAGCACTACTCAAATTATAGCCTGAGAACAAGTCAGAATGCTGCTAACAGTGTGCGTTTGTTGATACAACAGGTAGACACCAAAGTGACAATACAAAAGCAATTTGCTAATGGTAGAGCAAGTTCTGTGTAGTTTGGTAAGAACCTTTTTTCAGTTCAATGTTCTTTGTAAAGTACACAGTTGAGGCAGCATAAAGAACTGCAATTTTAACTCTCAGATAAATTTTGGGGTTAAGTGGGTGCTCATTGGGTGCCAAAAAAAAGTCATAAAACTTTTTTGGCAAATCTGTACCACTTCATACTCTTTTCCTCAACCATAATGGGGTGAAATCTCCTGTGTTAGTTTATCTCCATTCCCCTCCCCCAGTTGTATGTTTTTTTAATTTCAGAATTTCACTAAAACAGTAGTGGGGGTAAATTTGATCCCAACTGTAATACATGGGAAAACGAAAGCACTACATGCCAAAGGTACTGGGGGTTTTATCCACCCCAAACATTCAATTCAACCCCCAGTACTGTAATGTTGGGACTGTTGGGGTACTACTAACCCCCAATACCTCTTGTATTCGTATTGTTTCTGTAAACAATAACTTTTAATAAAATTTAAAATGTTTATGTTAAACTTGAGTCATTTTCAAATCAATCACATTTATCTTTTTCCAAATGAGACTTAATTGGGGTCTGTTTTACCCAATTCTGGACTAATACAGTGTATTTTTTATTTGTCTGAGAGTGTAAGTCTGGTTTTCTTCACCACTTCATTTGGTGGTTGATTGCTATTCTTGACAATGAAGACACTTCAAGCATCCATGCAGAATCCAATGTACTGTTTACCATGAAGGTTTTGCTACCTGGAGAGCTATGAGCAGCATTGTGGAAGAGTCCCAAAGAACCTTGTGCAAGATGCTGAAAGGCTCCATTCCATTACACTTTCTTCTTCAGCATGTAAGAGGACTGGGTTGGAACACCATCTATGTACTGACATCACCAACATCCAAATCTCTCACACACAATCAAGAAAGCACAGTGACATTTGTCTCATGTACCACAGGGAAAAGATAGCCACAGACACAGCATTTGGGGTTTTAAACAGATTCAAATAAGACGTGTGGCCTGAGGTCCCAGGTAGTTTAGTTCAAAAAACTCTCCAGATCCAAACTGGAGCTGGAGGACTCCAACCCTTTAACTCTTACCCTCAAAGGGGAGAAGACACTGCTGCTCATCTCCCCTTCCATCCTTCTATGTGAAGAATGACCAACACCTATTCTCACATCACCTGAAATAGACTTCCATGAAATCTGCCTACATCACGACCTGGGTTCAGCTCTTCCAGTGACCCCACCACCTCCTACACCAAGTCTAAGGTTTCAAGGAAGAGGAAGGTGCTCACACCATGATACAAGACCCTGAAGGGATCCTGCTTCACTTCCATACTTGCTGGAGACATTTTTTTGACATGCAAACTGGATGCTTTTCCTCCCCAAATGCCTTCCAAACAGGACTTATTTTCCCTTGCACTTGAGAGGGTTCCTGGACTAAAATATCTGCCAAACGTTTAACAAAAGACAGACATGAGAAGCATGTAGGTGACACAAATCAGAACCACTTCGTTGGTAAGAACCTGGACTGCTATGGGGAAAAGCATCCTGGCCAATGAGGCAGTGTGGAGGGCATTCCTCCCCAAGGTTGTAAAAGGGGTGACACTAGCAAAAGGTCAACAGCAACAAGCATGCACTCCAGTCTACTGTACTTTTACTCCAAAACTTAGGTGGCATTCAGACGTTCAGTTTGTGTCTGAATTTTACAAAATTCGAATGTATCTTGCATGTCTGAAGTCCCTAATTCGAAATAGTGTCATCAATATCGCACCTAAGTAATCCGCAGTTAATAGCTAGTTAAACCTACCTTTATGCTGTCCGATTGAAATAAATCCACGCTGTACAGCAGTGTGAAAGCAACATTGTATTCAGTATTAACTGGTGCAAAATATTTCCTGCATGTGAAGGCAACTGTGCTTCCAAGTGTGCTGGGGCCACGCACTTGCATGGCTGGGCAGTAGGCTGCAGCCAGCTTCTCCCTCAATAAGTTCTTCTGCCTCCCCTCCCTGGCTCAGGCCCCCATCCCTCACCTGCGTCTGCCCATCTAACTGGGAGATAATGCTGTTTGTTTACAAACAACTCCTCCCCAGTGCTGATCAGAAGGTTGCTACCTTGTAAAGAAGGTTCTTTGAGATGGTACCTAACAGTCTCACAACTGGGTTCTGCATGCTCACCCTATTCAAACAACGGACCACATAATGGTCTCAAGTTCCTCTAGTATAAAAAGCACTCGCCCCCTCAGAATGACAGTTCCTTCCAACTCTTTGTAGGCATATAAGAAAAAAATCCCATGCAGGGCTGGAAAGGTGGGTGTTGTGAGAATGTGTGGAGCCACCTCAAAGAACCTTGTTTACAAGGTAGCAACCTTCTGTAATTGAACCGCACTGAACAGGCGGGTAAGCGCACGCTGGAAAAAGGTCTGAATGCGTTATTTCGCTGTAGGAAACAACGGTATGACACGCATGTGAATGCAACTGGCATTGTTAATAGCGAACTAGAGAAAAACGAATTTTTTAAAATCCAGATAATTGCTGCACGTGTGAATGAGCCCTTATTTTAGGGTCCAGATAGCAAAAAATACAGACTCTGACTGCATTCAGCTCTTTAAAATGGTTGTCAAATCATGCAAGAACTGAAAGTCTTGTTCACTATCACTGATGGTCAAGAACATGCAATACTTCTTTATGAAGTCAAACCATCAGGGCATCGGTTTTACACACTTCAAAGCCCTTTTTGACACATTTCTATTTCAAAGTCAAAGGACATCTTAGACAATATTTAAACACAGCATCCTACTCCTGCACACTTTAACACTTTTTCCAGTGTTAGCTACATTTTAACATGACCATAGAATTCATTAAATGTAAAGTGGATGAGGGAGAGAAATGGAAATTCCTCAAGAAGTAACTCTTCCCCTTTTGAAGGTGAAATTTTACCTGGTCTACTGTAGTGACATCACTCAGTACAGCATCAGGTGGTCTGTTAGGTGGGCCAACTGTTACCTGGAAGACAAACAAATATTAATATTTACTGTACCTAGAGCTACAATTATCACAGCATTTAAAGGGTGTGCACTGGCTTTAGAATAAAATGGGAATTATGCTCCAGAAATAGTCCAGTTTCAAGGTTCTCATTGCATATATACTTTTGCCACAATTCACCACAGTAAGAATAAGACTGCTGTTTTACAAAACATAATTGCGTTCTCCAACATATTACAGAACCACAGAATAAGAACTGGTGACGAATACATTAGTCACATAAGCTTCTGTGTAGCAATGGTTTTAAGGCAAACTCATATTATAAAGCCATGATTCATCTTGCAGTGTCCAATCTGTTTTACAATCCCACAGTATACCGCTGAAAGAAATTCCTTCCAACTCTCAGAAAACCCACATTCAAAGAGAAGCTGGCAACCTGGTATAAACTAATGTTTTCATGGCTTGACAATGTCCAAGCTTTTATTCTATATATTATAATAACCCACATTAGCATTCAAAGCCAAAGATGTTAGCCTCCCCCCCAAAAAACCAAACCCCCCACAACTCAAAGGTTTAATACTGCCTTAGACACAACAGAAGTTTAATAAAAGTAGAACAAAAAGTTAACTCTCTGAATTATTTTAGACATTAGTCTTTCAAAGCCTCTGGCATTTTATTCTTTGTCCTCCCAATTACATGCTGTATTCTGAACCTTATTGCTTGAAAGTAGGTCCTCCTCATTGAACCCATAGCTTTGTTGTTGTTTCTTATGTAAACTGCAAACGCTATATGACAGTCTGTCAAAGTCCATCTTAAATGGATGATTTGTGCAGAAAGAAAAAAAATCAAAACCAGCTGAAAACTATTCAAGTAGCTGAAATTTCTTTTTGGAAATTCATGAGAACACAGTTCATAGATGGTACACTGAGGTACATTCTGACCTTTCAGATTACTACAATAAAGTCAATTCTGTAGTGTACTGATACAATCTCTGTCAAAAGAATACTGAAGAGAATGAATGTGACTAGTTTGAATGCTAAGCATAAAATTACCTGTCCAGTTCCCATAAAAGAGAACCCAGAAACATGCATTAGTCTTAAACTAACCCAAGACAGGAATGGGAGACTGGCAAAATTTAAATGCTAATGCAAATACACATCATGCTATTCTGCCTTGTCTAAATTCTAGGTTTAGATCACTACTGAACAAAGGGGTAACTTAGAGAGCGATGAAATGCTAAGTTTAGAGGCAGCATGAGGAAAAGCAAGATTAATCATGGTCTATTCCCAACTAGAGAAAATCATTATGAATGGATAGATTTTGCCCTTGACTGTAAATCTGCATAGCTGCCAGCAAATAAAGGACTGAAAGAAAAAATGTAAGAGTGAAAATTACAATTCAAGTTTGATTAAATGATCAAATTGTACTGGGCTGTGGCTATACTGGAGGCAGATTGATTTGTTGCTTCCAAGAAGTATTGTCAACTTTTTAAAAACAAAGTGTTATTTATTTCTATTTTTATCCCGTCCTATCCCCCAAGGCTCAGGGCAGCTAAAATACAAAATAAAACCCATAAAATACCAATATCACTCCATCCCACCCAACAACCCCAACCTGGATCTACCACTGCCCAATAAATGCCTTGCCAATAAACAGGTCTTACGCTGCCTCCAGAGGGCACTCAAACCTCTAGCGGAAGGGAGTTTCGGAGCTGTAGAGCAACCATCGATAACACCTTGCTGCATGCCCACATCATATGGACCTGAACCAATGATGGAACTTGCAAGAGGGTGCTCTCGGCTGATCTTTGAGGATATGGAGAGACATAAGGAGGAAGGCGGTCCTTTAGAGATGTAGGGCCCATTACCTTTAATTGTGCCCAAAACGCTACTGGCACCCAGTGCTGACTTTGAAGCACCTTTGTTAAGTGCTCCCAGTGTCAAGAGGTGGGCCGCCACATTCTGCACAAGCTGCAGCACCTGAACCGTCTTCAAAGGCAGCCCCGCTTAAAGCACATTGCAGCAGTCTAGCCTTGAGGTAATGAAGACATGCATGATGGTGGCCAGAACTGTATCTCAGAGAAAAGGGTAGAACCTTCTCACCAAACAGACTTAGCGAAAGGCACTCTTGGCCACAGCCGCAATTAGATGTTCCAGATGCAACTCGGGATCCAGAAACACCCCAAGATTGCAAACCTGAGTAACCAGCAGAGATTATACCCTATCAATGATGGGCATCCCAATCCCCCCAGGTCAAGGTGCCAGCCAGCCATCACTTCAGTCTTGTCTGGATTCAGCTTCAGTTGGCTCACCCAAATCCAGTCTCCAATGTCACCCAGGTACTGAGTAAGCCACTTGTCTATCTTATGCTACCACAGAATCTCCTGGGAAGCGAATCTCCCAGCAGGGAAATCTCTCAGCGGGCTCTGCACGTGGGTGCTTGTTTAAAGTTTTTTTTACAATTGTCAGGGATCAAAATCCAGCCCTGACAATTGTAAGAAAAAAAGCCGCATGACGCAGCTGTTTACTCTTAATAAGGCGCCCACATGCAGAGCCCGCCGGGAGATTCAGTGACACCGTAATGTGGGTGATCAGCCTGAGACTGTAGAATCTGAGTCAGATGAAAAAGATAAATAATATCGTCCCAAATCTACATTGATGACAGCACCCCAAATCTATTTATGATCTCACCCAGCAGCCTTAGATACTCATTGAACAGGAAGGGAGACAAGATGGAACCCTGTGAGACCCCACAGGAAAGGGAGGATGATGAACAATCACCCATCACAACCTGCTGGAACCTCCCTGACAGGAATTAGTGGAGCCATCCCATGAACCCCTGCCAGGTCCTGCAACCATGTCATCAACTCCTCATAATCAACTCTATCAAAGGCCACCAAAAGGTCTAACAGGATCAGCAGGGTACAGTTTCCCTGTTGATCTCTCCGTGTAGATCATCGACCAAGGCCACAAGCACAGTCTCAGTACTATACCCAGGAAAAGAGCCAGACTGACACATCTAATAGTGTAGAGATGCCCCTGAGGCTGCCAGGCAACCACTTGTTTAATAATCTTCCATAAAAAGAGGTTAAAGATGGGGCGATATCTGTCCAAAGAGTCAGTTTCAAGTGATATGTTTTTTTGAGCAGGGGCTGGACAACTGCCATTTTAAGGGTGTCCAGTACCCTGCCCTCCCATAGAAAGGCATTTAAATCCACAGACAGCAGAGGCCCCAGCTGACAGGCATTATAACTTAGCTAACCAGTGCTTTCATCTCTGGAGGACTACTGTGAGACACCCTTCTCCAAATTGGGGGGGGGGGGGGGGAAGGAGGGAAAAATCAGGATTTTTACATTTAATTTATTTATTGAAAACAATTCAGACCAAAAGCTTTTGCGGTACTGAACTTTATCACACAACTCAGGGTACAGTTCCACTGCAGGGTTAGCAAGGAGGCCTGAGTTAAGTGCTACTAAACCAAACGTGGAGACACTCCACACAAGCCTCGATGAGTGTCCCTCTTGGTATACTGCAGTCAGGCATGGAGGAGAGTTCACTGGCTCAGATTCAGTGAAGCAATATTAATGTGAAACTACTGGAGGAAATGACAAAGATTGTAATCAGCCCTTCTGACTGTGGCCTTGACAGGAGAGTTCATAATCCCAGTGGTTTAGACCTCTAGTTTGATATACAGGTGTAACAGCAGTTATACACAGGATAGCTTTTCTGTCTGCTTGTCAAGAGTTTGTAATCCCTTCTCTTGTGTGAGGGCATCTCTATAATCACTGTCCCTCCCTTCTTACCTACTGAAAATAATTAGCTTCCTGAAAGAGATAGGGTTGCGCCAACAGTCACATTTGTATTTTATTATCCCAGAAAGGGATTGTATTTACTGATTCAGAAGCAGGGACCCCTTGTGCAAGGTATGGCCCATGTTATCAATTAATATTTAAAGCCAATCAGCTTGGTGAATAATCATTGTGCTTCTGCACTCATTCTGTATGCATACACTTAATAGCAAATCTTTACAACATTTTGTACATTGTCTGCAAATTTCCTTCCCCCATAGGCTGGTGGGTCTTGAGGTTGGAGCAGCTCTGAGAGTGGGCCCCGGAAGGGAGATAGAGATCACTGACAGCAGCAGCAGCCTCTGAAGCAGGTCAGAGTTGGGCTGCTGCTGCTGCTGTTAGAAGCGGCAGCACCGTGGGTTTATTTATTTTATTTTTTACTACTAGGCGGCGCGGATCCCCCACGGCACTAGCGGGGCAGTGCCCCAAATTCCCTGGGGGGGGGGGCGGACTGCCACTGCCCATAGGGAAGACATAGAGTTACTTGCTACAGTAGTCCAAGAAGTGGATGGAAGGGGAAAACAGATTCCTTTCTTATCATGCTTATGCTTCTGAAACACCACAGAAGCACATGGAAAAATTTAGAGACAGAGCTACATCTAGTGGCTTCTTTCAGCAAACCATGCTCTGGAAAGTCATTTTAACCCAATGATAGGAGAACCTGACTATCTGAAAGTATCACCACCATCTGAGTAGCTTTCAAGTAAAAGATGCTGCTACAACACAACATATATCATATAGTCACACAAAAATAAGATAATGGTAACCACACCGTAGAACAAAGCTATTTTTGATCCCACTTCATTGATTTGTGTTTTCATCCCCTAATTCCCAGTATAGTCATGAGCCTGAGCCTGAACACACATCTCCACCTGCATTCCAGTTAAGTAGTACTGAGTTGCTTCCTTTAACTAGAAAGAAGCTGTGATGCTCTGTGGAAGGTGTACACACGAGTAATTCTGGGAAGACCCGACCAAGGGAATCACTCTGCCTGTGGGAATGAGAGACAACTTCCTAAGTTACTCATGAAACTTGCTTCAGGCTTTACAGAACCAGCCCCAAGTTTCCTTTCAAATAATTAGTAGAGATTAGTAATTACTAATTACTAGTATTAAGCAACGGAATTCCAACAATACACACAGAATACTTCTGAACGATACTTCCACACCTGTGAAGAAAATCAATAGGCGCAGCCACGCAAGATGTTATCTCACTTTGGGCAGCATTATCCTACCTTGGGCAATGTTAACATGCAACGCAGTGGCTTGTATGCCTGGCAGCCACCAGTTCTTCACCCTACCTCAACACGTGATGCGTCCTCCAAAAAAGGCTGGAGATGCCTCACATGGTAGCATCGCCCAAAGTGGGATAATGCTGCCCAAAGTAGGATAACAGTCTGCCTCCCATATAGCCAGGTCATAGAGCCCTGTCACAAGGTGGGGTCTGTGGACTGGGCCTGAAGATCCTCCCACCTCCCTAACAGCTGATCACAGGTGAAGGGTGCCAGAGAAGAGCATGCGCCCTCTTCCCCTCCGCCTAACAGCTGATCATGGGGGAGGACGACCTGGGAGGAGCATGGGTCTTCTTCCTCACCACCTAGCAGCTGATCGCAGGGAAGGAGGGCCTAGGATGAGCATGCATCCCTCTTCCCAGGCCCATCTCTGCTACAATCCGCTGTTAGGTTTGGGGGGGAGGGGGGAAGCACACACACTGGCTAGACTCGACTCGACTAGTTCAATGCACTCTACTTGAAGACTGTTGAAGGCTGCAGCTGGTGCAGAACACAGGGGATCACCTTTTGGGAGTGGGTTTCCGGGGGCACGTTACACCAGTACTCAGAAGACTATACTGGCTGCCAATAGTGTTCATGGCACAATTCCAGGTATAGGTTTTGACCTATAAAGCCCAAAATGGCTTTGGTCTTGCATTTCTAAAAGATCACTGTCCCTTCTGTGTTATGCTGCACTCCCTTAGATCAGAGGCGGCTTCCCCCCCACGGTGTTTGGGGCACTGCCCCCCTAGTGCCGTGGGGGACCCCCTGCTGCTCCTCTCATTTAAAAAAACAAAAACAAACAAAACTGTGCCGCCGCTTCTGGCAGCAGCAGCAGCCTCTGACTTCTGCTTCACAGCCGCTCTGAAAGTGGGTCCCAGAAGGGACAAAGAGGCTGAGCGGCTCAGCCGCCCAAACCGCGTTTTCTATTGAAAACGCGATTTGGGCGACTGAGCCCCTCAGTCCACAGCACGCATAGGACGTGCTGTGGAGGGAGGAGCTAGCATTTTCCATTGCGCCTAATGGGCGCAATGGAACCTCTCACCTGGGCGCTTGATGCAAACGCCCAGGCGAAAAGCTTTGGGCCGGGCGACTGAGGCAGGGACCAGCACGCATGCGCCCTGCTCCCTGCCTCAGACGCTCATGCTCAGGGACAAGGCTGGCAGCATGCTGTTGTGCTCTCCCTCTCCGATTCAAGCAGCGCGCCGCCAGCCTCAGACGCTTCCCTGCCGCTGCCGCTCTCCCACCCCCCCACCAATCTGCCGCTCAGAGCGGTGGGGGGGGGGGCGGCAAGGCAAGGAACTTTTTGTTTTTAGCTTTTAAATTGCCCACGCGTCCTGGCTCCGGAGGAGCAGGACACGCGGGCAATTTAAAACGAGTCCCCCCCCCCTCCCCACCACCACCTCTGCCTGAAGCCCGGGCCGCCGGAGCAGCAGTCAGGTAAGTGATCCCTCCCCTCAACCCTGCTCCCACCCCCCAAGGGTCCCCCCACCCTGCCCCCTGTAACTGTGAGTCTGGAGATCTTTAGGCATGGTCACAATGCTGGAAATGGGATGCTTTTTATTTAAATCCTGAGATGTAACTGTGAGTCTGGAGATCTTTAGGTGTGGTCACAATGCTGGAAATGGGATGCTTTTTATTTAAATCCTGAGATGTAA
>QEPC01005937.1:860116-874435 GCA_003113815.1 Sphenodon punctatus
CTGCTTTTAAACCTGGCAGAGGAGGTGATTATAACCTGCCTAACCTAACTGAAATTGCTTGATTAAGTAATGTAATGTCCATCCAACATTAACCCTTGGAACTCCTTGCTGCTGGGTTATGCCGCCCACCGTTGCCCTGGCTCTGCCCACCATTGCCCTGGTTCCGCCCGCCGGCAGGCCGGCCAACCTTACTGCCCCTCAAACCTCAAAACCCACCAGCCGCCCCTGCCTTAGATCAGCTGGGAACATGCAAGTTCCAACACTGCACCAGATCCAAACAACATGTGCATGCAGAGGCGTTCTTCGTGGCTGCTCTACGGCTTTGGAACTCCTTTCTCCTGGAGGTTCACCAAAGCCTGAGTATATTCAGAAGGCAATGTAAGACCTATTTATTTCATGAGTGGAGACCGGATTGGGGTGTGCGTGTGAAAGTTTTAATTTTATATAGATTTATTTATAGATTGATTGATAAGCTAAATCAATCAATCAATAAACTTTGCCTGGCATTGCTCAAGCGTCAGCAGAAGCTTGCCTCCAAGTCTGGCATACTTGGAGCAAACAAGGAGAATATGGATAACCGTGTCTGGCTCTTGCATAGAGCAGGACAAGCATCTCCTTTCTTGCAGTGGCAGGCCCTTATATCGCCCAGTCAAAATGGCTGAGGGGAAAACGCCACAGCATAATCGCGTAAAAGCCCGCCTTAAAGGAAATTTAGACCAGGCTATCAAATAATTTGAGTCCTGCAAAGGTCTAGCTGGGGGCTCATATGAGGGGTTTACCTTTTGACGGTGAAGCATATCAGTATCAATTTGTGGTGAGCTCTGGGCAATCCTTTAAAGGCTTCACAAGTTGTTTCAGCATCATGCATTGGATGTTTTTTATTTCATGCTGATGCATGGTTCTCTCTCTATTTTGTGCAATGTGTTCACTATCGTGTGACAAGAAGACTGCCATACAACCAGAGGTGGTTACATATGAGACATAGCTGAGAAAGGTTAGGGACCCTTGCATGCTCAAGCCTTCAAGGTGATTTCATTTCTCGTAGGAGATAGCAATTGGTATTTTTATATCATCCCATTGAGAAAGGGGCTGTGCCCCGAAATGCATCTGTGTTTTTTATACAGCATACCATTTATTCATCCACTGAACGTATAATTCATTTTGTACATGGCACACATTACACGTTCATTGATTGTTTGTTATTAGGCCTTGAAGGGCCTTTGTTTTTTCCATTTCCCCATAAGGTGTTTATTAAAGTATATATTTTTCTCTTCCCCGCCTTCTCTTTTGTTTTGTTTGGTATTGGAGGTTTCCTCTAGGTGGGGGAAATTTGTGCTGTGGTTAGGGTTTTTTTTTTGTAGACCCCAAAATGGGCGCACAGCACTAAACGCCATTCGTGGAAGCCCTGGACAGTCTCCCCCGAGCCCCTGCCCCTCCCGTACCTCTCATCGTGCCGCAGTGCTGGGACGGGAGTCAGGTCACAAGGGGGACTTGTCCAGGGCTCCTGCAAGTGATGGTTAGTGCTGCGGGCCGTTTTGGGGGGCTGTCAGGGCCCGCAACTGCAGCAGCTTCTTGGGGTCACAGCGGCCGGTTCCTCTCTCCCTATGGCAGCGTCTACCTTACACCTGCTCCGAGCAGGAGTAAGTCCCCGCAGGTGCAGCCAATCAATTTGCAGGGGGAGGGGGGTGAAACTCTGGGCTGGCAAAACTCTGCTTCCACCGGTGGCCACACCCCCTTCTGCTTGTGCACGGGGCTTTGCGCTGGCGGAGGGGGGATCGCAGTCGGAGACTCCACATCAGTTGGGAATCTCTAACTTTATTTTCTTAGCAGTGCTAACATGAACAGGTACCATATATTTCCTCAAAGCAGAATAAATTATGGAATTTATTCAAATGTTGAATGCAAATGAATTTCCAAGAATGCCGATCAGTTTTATATCATTAAAAATATCCACATACTACATACTACACTCACAGGGTGACTTTTCTCTCTAGACCGGCCTGTTTTCTTGGAGCAACGGTCCCAAGCTCCTGAAGTGTATGCCAGCTGTTCACAGCAGAACCAGCATCTCATCAGCTATCACAAAGTGCTTCCCACTCAAGCTACAATTCCACACTGTAGAAAGCAACAAGAATGCCTAATTCTGAAAAAAAACAAAAAAACCCTGCTGTGATCACAATAGACCGTATTCATAGCGATGATCCGTTCATTCCAGTGGAAAGATAAATCTTTGAATTTGCAGGCAATCCCTATGAAGGAATGGGAACAGTTCTACTCCCATTTGTTCTCCCGAGAGGAGTTAACTCCTAAATCTATTAAATTAAGTCCAAGTAGTGGGTTTCCGAGTTGGTCCCCCGTTACAGAGGAGATAGTAAGATCCTTAATATCCTCACTCAAAATAGGGAAGTCTCCGGGTCCGGACCATGTATCGGCTGACATAATTAAGGCTAACCCTGAGTGGTGGGCCAAGCTTTTGGCTCCACTATTTACAGCTATAAACGATTCAGGGGTGTTCACCGACTCCTGGCTCAGAAGCACTCACCCATATTTTAAAAAGGAGATCCGTTAGTCCCAAGTAACTATCGCCCGATAGTTATTAGGAAGATCCATGCTAGATACTTACTGGATAGACTAAAACAATGGATTGAGGAGTCGGGTGCAATTGAGTCAGAACAGGCTGGGTTCTGTGAGGGCAAGGCCACAACGGACCATATTTTGTTGTCGTCATCTTTAATCAAGAAACTGACGGGTTGGCAGGGGAGGCTTTATTTGTGTTTCGTGGATCTTGAGAAGGCCTTCGAGTCAGTCTGCAGAGAGCGTCTCTGGGCTGGGTTGAGGGCCTCCTCGATTGACCCGAGATTATTATTTCTGATAATGAAGATGCACACAGAGAACACTGTGCAGGTGAGGTGTGCCAGTCAAAGAGAACTCTCCGGGGCAATACCGGTGGAACGGGGGGTTCAACAGGGCTGTCTTTTAGCACCAGCCCTGTTTAACCTGTTCCTAAATAAGGTAGTGCATTACATGAAGGAGGTGGATGCTCACGCACCGTTAGTGGGGCAAAAAAGGTTGCCAGTTATACTCTCAGTGTTGTTATCCCAAACAAGGATGGGGCTCAAGGGATTGCTCCACATATTTGGAGAGTTCTGCCATCAGGAAAGGTTAAGAATCAATTTGTACTTAATAAGTTTGTATTGTATTTATTTATTGTACTAGCTAATTGTAATGACTTTTTGTCACACAATAAACTTATAATAAATAAATAGCGATGATATAATGAGCTAGCATTCAGGAAGAAATAATGAAGAAAGATACTAAACTTTCACCAGCAGGCTTTGTGCCACTTTTAGGCAAAGCAGTCCAGTAACCTGATGTTAGGAAAAGTATACATACAATGGCAGATTTAAGAAGAGAAGAATTCAGGATTCACTTATGGTTGTCTCCAACTGTACCATTTCCCCAAGTTAGCTGAACAGCTCTAATCAACACACAGATTAATTTTCCTTATAGTACAATCAAAAGCACGTGTGTGAGTGAGTGTGTTTACTACTACTGTAGTAGTTATCCAAAATAGAGTTGAGACTTACTTTGATCTTTTCTGAAGTTCGTTTGCCACCAAATCCTCCAGCCCCAACAACGAACACAGAGAACTGATTATAGCATAACATGTCCTTTCCACAGTAAGTGTACACTGGAACAGAAACACAAGAGAGTTTATTTTCACTTTACTGTGTAGTCCTGCCATGTACCTCTGTAAGACAAAGGATCCTGAATAGCTTAATTTTAGATATACTGCTATTATTCAACCTCACAAGTTAGGGGACGACATCCTCGCAGCTGAATGGCACCGTCATAAGTCATTTCCTAACAAGTGAAGATTAATTACCTGTTTTAAACTAAGCTATTATAGATGTTCTTTACACACACTAAAAGGCATTAAGAAGAAAAAATGAGCTATGAAAATGCTGAAGACATACCAAGTGCTAAAAATGGTTGATCACACACAATGTGCTTAAATTAATGTTTATTTCAACATTTTACACATCATTAGCCATTTATTCAAATACTTTGCAACCATGCCACATAATATGATGTATTAGAAGCAGTTAAAAATCCCTGGTATATAAACACATCCCTTTACTCATACACAAAGTAGCACTATTAGTAAAGGTGAAAAAAGCAATCCCCCTCCCCAAAATAAGTTTTAATTTAAGAGGATTCAATAGTCTTCTAAAACCCACTTTTGATTTTGCTGAATTTGCAGGATTTCCAGTTCATCTTCACTTATTCCATGAGAAGCATGGAATAAATCTATGACTAAGAATTCACATTTGAATTTGCATTTGAGTTCATGGTGTTGCACATGTTTGTCATGCATACCTAGCTTCCCAATGACAAACTGACATTTAACAGCACAAGTCAGACCTGTTACAAAGACAACCTGGTCTGGATAAATTCTGAAATGGCCCTATACTCGACTTTTCCACCTTTCCTACTACGGAGGAGATATTTTATGGGTTGGGCTGGAGCGCAATCCTTTTTAACGGCTCAATCTGTTTTTTTTAAAAAAGCTAAAAGTCAGGACTAGGTATTACCATTTACAAGTTGGCTGGTAGATTCATATAAAAACCTCAATGTTACAAAACTTCAGGCAACTCAGACTCATTCTCTGCTAATCTAATCTGAAATCGCTAGTTTAAAGAACACAATAAGAGAACACCCCCCATGCAACTAGCGGGGGGGGGAGGGGCGCCCACCCTGGCCAGAACAGGGTGAGGAGCAGAGGATGGGCAAAGGCATTGCCCCTCCCCTGATGCTCTGGAGGCGCGGCACTAAGGACCAATGGAGAAGGGGGAGATGCACCTGGAGGGCTGAGTCCTGTGCAGGTACTTATACCCAGCTCAGCCAGGTGCTCTCCCTCTTCCCCAACTCCAGACCAAGGACGGGAACATTGCTGCACCCTGCTGCGCTTGGATACCCCGTGGGTTCACCTTGATACGGGTAAGTTGTGGCTCCTTGCTCAGGGACCCCATGGTCATGGGTTACTATCCCGTGGGTAGAGGATTCCCAGAGGGGGCAGAAGCGGGCACCACGGTGTGGGCGCTCACCTTGCCCCCCCGCCACCCACGTGGTTCGCGATGCCAGTCTGGGGGGAGGGTGAGCGAGGAGCTAAGCAGAGGACACAGTATTCTTGGGGTCCTCCGGGTGGGAGGGCACCTAGGAAGCGGTTTGCGAGGCGCCCTCAGGTGGATCACATCCCAGGGGAGCAAGGGAGCGCGGCACAATCAGAGCCCCCAGTGTGAGTCCCTGCAGATTGGCAAGCTGAACCCAGCGCCACTGCCCTGGTCACGTGGATCACAAGCCCTCTCGGAAGCACGGAGACCGGGGGGGGGGGAGAGGTCCAAGCGAGTGTGGCACCCAGAATGCGCTGACCCCCTCGGATTGAGCCCGGCGGGGGTGGAAGGGCCCCTCGGGTTGGCGGCCCGCAGGAGTGCTGGGAGTCCACGCAGAGCGCCCATTTCCCAGGGGTCTGAGCACCGCCATGGGGATTCAGGTGGCAGCGCTTGCATCTGACAAGCTCCCCCCTTGAATAAGCCTGGGGGGAGGGGGACCTTCCAGAACGCGGAGAGCTGAGCACCGCCATGGGGTTACAGGCGGCGGCGCTCACATCTGACGACCCCCCCCACGCTTGAATGAGCCCGGGGGGGTGAACCTTTATTGGCATAAGCTCTCGCTATAGCCTCAAACATATAAGATAAGTATACACTATACGTTGATAATTATATCACCCTTGCAACATAGTGTAACATAGTCAGTAAGTCTCCAAAACAGTACAGAAAATAATCATAATTAATTCATCATAACAATCAAAATATCCTAATTTTCCAATAAGCATTGTATGAAACAACAACGGGGCCGGCGGGGTTAGAGAGGTGAACTTCCAGAACGCAGGGAGGTGAGTACCGCCGCAGGGTTTCAAGGTCAGTGCTCGCATCCGATGAGCCCCTTTGAGTGAGACGGGTCTGGTGTGGCGCTGAGCTAGGCAGTGGTGCTACAGTCCAGGGCCCCAGGTGGGGGCTGAGCTCTGGGGAATATGGGACCAGGGAAAACGTGGCAAGAGTGCTGATGGTGGGGGGTGGAGCACCCGGGTCGTGAGCTCTCATCAGTCCCGCTGCTGCGCGCAACATGGGGCCACGTGGCCAAAGGGTTTTCACGGGGCCCAAAAGGGAGGGGATCCTAAAGTTTTTCTGCCCGAAGGGGGAGATGAGCCAGAGTGGTCAGAGGGCATGGGGAGGGCCCAACACGCTGTGCCATGTGCAAAAATGAATAAAAATGAACATAAATAAACAAACAAACATGTTGGTGTTGCAACAAATACAGCTCCTGGGGGGACAAACCATGCGTCACACCACGCTCCACATGTCCCTCTCACAAAACCCTCCAGTAAGGGTGTACCATGAAGCACCACATACATGCCCCTTCCAACAACCTTCCAGTACAGTGTAGCCCAACGCTCAGGGCTGCCCGCACACGCAGGGCGATTGGGGCTAACAGGACCTTCCCTTTGTGTTTTCCCTAAGCACAGGTCGGCATAGCACAGATGAGAGCGAACCCAGGTGGCAGGGGTTCTCAGGCAGCGACCCCCCCACCCACCTTCGTGTGGGAAGGGGGTGACCCAGCACAACGGCTGCTGCCACCCAGCCTCCCACGGGCGACGGGGAGCAGCTGGACAGCGCTCCTAAGTACACCTTTGGGGAGGTGACTACAATGCTGACAGTGGCACTGGAGTCCGTACATGCTCCGAGTGCGGCCGAGGCGGCCGCAGCTCCTCCGCTGCCCAAGCAGGTGCGGAGGCGAGGCGGACGGACTCCTGTTCCCACCAGCACACGGGCTGAGATGGAGCTACCAGGGGCAGACGTCGGGAGTTGGGCGGCACAGGCAACCTGGACTGAGGCACCGGGGACGAGTGGGACGCTGGTGATGCCAAGGGAACAAGGTGAGAGGTACATGGATCCAAGAGTCACCTGTGCTGCGGGCTCCGTGGGCCCGCAGGGCGCTGGGCTGGGTAACGCCGCGGGAATTGCTTTCGGGGCGAGCCTAGCTACTAACGGTCAAGCTGGTCAGTGGTACTGGGGGAAAAAATCGGCAGCCCTGGCAATAGATGCCAACGCTGCAACCCCGGTCAGGGACAGGACGGCTGTTGACTCGGGTGCACGAGCCGCTTATGGCCGGCCGGGCCTCACTCCGGCCTTACATGCATATTCCATTCTCATCTCCTTGACCGGGGATCACCTGTCCCATGCTACAAAGCAGAAAATCTGGAAACGGAAATTTATTGACATTTTCATGTTGTTGCACGGTGAGGAAGGCAAGGAGTGTGATAAAGGAGGTAGAGGGAAGAGGCCCTTCGTACCCAGAACATGGGGGAAATGGTCCACCTGCTTTTACATCTACATGGAGGCGATGGCATACAGGTTCCCGAGCTGGCCATGGCAGCTGATTCAATATGCCGCCATTATCCAAAAGGCTTACTTAGATTTTGGTGGGACGGCCTGGCTCGAGTATGACGAGATGTTTAGGCGGAGGGCCGCATCCAATCCCCATACCCGATGGGATATCATCAAGTATAAATTACACTCGCAGACCATGGCTCCTCATCATCCAGTGGGGGGCATACGAACAGAGAGCAGGGTTGTGCTGCCAGTCCCGCCAAGCAGGTGACGGGGAAGCAAGTGTGCTGGGCTTATAATGGAAAAGGGTGTTTTCGTGCCCGTTGCAAATATGCCCAGGCCCACGCAACCTGTGGGGGCGGCCATCCCGCCGCCTCTTGTTTTAGGGGACGAACCGATGCGGGGAAACAAAAATTTACAAGCGGAGGCCCAAAACAGTAATGCCAAGAGTCTGGCGGGGGTCACCAGGCAGGAGGCAGTCACGGGGCTGGCCCATATGCCAATCGGGCTTGAGGCGTTAGGCCCTCTTCTCCAATGCTATTCTAACAGGCTTGATGCGAAGTACTTATTGCGGGGGTTTTCAGAGGGTTTCAAGATACCACACACAGGTACATGGGTCAATCAGACGGCCAATAACCTTAAATCAGTACGGAGCATGGAGGGGATCGTTTGGAACAAGATACATAAGGAAACAGAGGCAGGGTGGGTGGCAGGCCCGTTCAGCACCCCCACCCCATTTAGGCCTTTCAGGTACTCCCCATTTAGGGATTGTGCCCAAAAAGACCCCGGGCGAGTATAGATTTATTTATGTTTATTTATTTTACGCATTTGTTAGTCGCCCCCCATGCCTACGGCATCCCAGGGCAACGTACCATTTAATAAAAACATTCATAAAAATAGCATTTTTAAAACACAACAGTTTGAAAACCAAAACAGGGTTGGGAAAATAAATAAAAATAAAGATAAAAGGTAGGGAAGAACTAAAACCCTAACCCACCCATCCCCCCGCCTCCCCAAAGGCCTGGGCAAACCGCCAAGTTTTACAAGTCCATCGGAATGTCAAAAGGCTTGGGGCCAGGCAAGCTTCCTCCGGGAGGGAATTCCAAAGACGCAGCCCGGCCACCGAGAATGCCCTCTCCATTGTGCCCCTCCCCCCGCTTAGCACGGGGGACCTCCAAGAAGGCACCCCCGGCAGACCGAAGGAGTCGCTCTGGGGCGCGGAGGTCAAGGCGGTCCCTGAGGTACGAGGGGCCCAGACCGTGAAGGGTCTTATAGGTCAATAACAATACTGTGAACCTGGCTCGGCACGCTATTGGCAGCCAGTGCAGAGTCCGGAGCACAGCTGTTGTATGCTCCCGACGACCCATCCCCATCAGGAACCGGGCTGCCGCATTCTGCACTAGCTGCAGCCTCCGGACCAGGAACAAGGGCAGCCCCACATAGAGCGCATTACAGCAGTCCAGCCTCGAAGTGACGAAGGAAGGCATGGATGAGGGAGACCAGGTCTGGCCCAGAGACATACGGACACAGCCTCCGCACTAGATGCAACCGGTGGAAGGCAGCCTTCACCACCACCTCCACCTGTCGATCCAGGCGGAGATCTGAGTCCAACACCACCCCCAGACTCCGAACCTGCTGAGCTAAAGGAGGGCAAACCCCCCACCCCCAATCAGGGGGGCCGACACCTCCCTCGCCCTCCCCACCACCATCACCTCTGTCTTATCGGAGCTTCAGTCTGCTCTGCCACATCCACTCCGCCACGGCTTCCAGACACTGCGATAACGAGACAGCAGGGTCTGGGTCAGGTGAAAAAGAGAGGTACAGCTGAGTATCAGCAGCATATTGGTGACATCGCACGCCAAACCTTCTCACGACCTCCCCCAAGGGCTGCATATATACATTAAATAATAAAGGAGGCAGGATGGAACCCTGCGGCATGCCGCAGGACAAGGCATGGGGGCAAGATGTTTCAGCTCCGAACACCACCCGCTGGCTTCTCCCCGAGAAGAATGAGCGGAACCATTCAAGAACAGTCCCGTCCAGACCCCCAGGTCTCACAGCCGTCTCAACAGCAGCCCATGGTCCATGGTATCCACCACTTGTCCTACCCCAGGGGCAGTTCCATCAACGATGGGATTGATCCTGTGCTGTGCTCAGTTCAATACACCTCTTTCGATGCCACAATGTGCTTAATGTGCACGTGTGGACAGGGGCACTCCTGGGGAAGTGTGATATACAGTCTGGTTTCCGACTGCTGCTGGTATCCCACCAGGGATTTTGACCTTTTGGGTTTTTCTTTTGGGGGCCAGTTTTTCTTTGACAAGGCCATGCCCATGGACTGTGCCATTTCTCCTTCCGCTTTCGAGCGATTCAGTACCATGTCAGAGTGGGCAGTCAAGGAGAGGGCGGGCTTGCCTTATATATCGCATTATCTCGATGATTACCTCTTCTCGGGGCGGGCGGACTCTCAGGAGCGTGTTCATCTCATGTCCGTGTTCACTAGCATAGCGGCAGAACCGGGAATACCATTGGCCTGGGAAAAGACGGAGGGGCTCACGACTCGGCTCTCCTTCCTGGGTATATTGATCGACACAGTTTCATACACTTCAAGTCTCCCTCCTGCCAAGCTGGCCTCCCTGCGGACGATGTTAACACACACAGTGGCTGCCAGGAAAGTGACTTTGAGAGCTATGCAGACCTTGCTTGGCCATTTAAATTTTGCCTGTAGGGTGATTGCCCCAGGCAGAGCTTTCTGCGCTTGGCTAGGCCGAGCCACCGCAGGTATGTCCGCCCCTCACCACCACATCAGGATCTCCAAAGGCCTTCGGGATGACCTGGGGGTCTGGATCATGTTCCTACAAATTACAACGGGGTTTCTCTGTGGAGGGAGGTCCGCCTGCTGGAGGCGGACCTTCAAGTGGTCTCCGACGCCACGGGGGGTGTCGGGTTTCAGGGTTTTCTTCCAGGGGAGACAGTGTGCCCAGCGTTGGCTACCCGGATGGGTGGGTAAGATCTGGTCAGGGACATAACCTGGCGTCAACGTCCACCCAGAGGTGACGCTGGAGGTCCTGTGGAAGCTTGGGAGCACAGATTAGGTAAGGGGGTTCAAGCGGCGGTGTCGAGCTCCACCTGGCGGGCATACGTCAGCTATTTCCGGGAATTCTGCAATTTCCTGCCTTCGCATGGCTTTCAGGAGACCCCCCCCCGTCACGTCGAGTGGCTTGCCGCACGCTTGAGTTGCCGCGGGTTGGCCCCACGTACCATAAAGGGTCGCCTGACAGCTATAGCCTTTTTCAGCAAAGCGCAAGGTGTGGTGAACCCGTGTTCCGGATGCAGGTTCCACAGGGCGATTGAGGGTTGGGCCAGGGAGTGGGGGCCACACAGGGATATCCATCAACCAATTCACGTTGACACGTCTGATGACCTTGTTAAATCAGCTCTGTGTATCTTCCTATGAGGTGCTACTTTTCTGAGCAGCCTTTGCCACGGCCTTTGTCACTGCCTTAAGGATCAGCGATCTGGTACCTTCGTCCTAGCGTGATCGGAGTGGCACAGCTTTGGAGTTCAGGGATGTGGTCCGTCTGGCCTCTATTGCGATCACGATCCGCCATTCAAAAACTGACTAGTACAGCCTAGGGCAGTGTTTAGAACTCCACCGGTCCCCAGTTGAGCCTGTGTATCCAGTCTCGACGATGGAGGCCTACTTGGGCGTTCGCCCAGACCTGCAGGGTCTCCTCTTTATGCATCTGGACGGGTCATTTTTGACTAAGTTCCAATTTCAGGCTGTCTTTAAGAAGGGGCGAACGATGCTGGGTCTCCAGTCATCCAGCTACAGGTCCCACTCCTTCAGATTGGAGTCGCATCCACGGCAGTGATAGGGGGGTTGCCGGCCTCGCAAATCAAGGCGATGGGCAGATGGAGATCACGCACTTACCTCAAGTACATATGGCCCTTCGCCCCTTTTCAGTGGTATCAGTCCTGCCAGTAACATTCTCTGTTTTATCATCTGCAGCTTCAGAACGTCTTTTCACCTTCTGGATATTGTGCGTTGGGCCAAACGCCATGCTGCCAATTCCGGCTTTGGAACCCAGATGGGTTGTGGCCTGCGGGCACAGCTTTACTGGTTTGGGCGCAGTGGCATGCGCTGGAAACTTCTCATCCCTTAGCTGCTTCGCAGGGCAGCGCGCTTTGGTTCACCCGATATCTTGGTCATTCACCTGGGCGAAAATGACCTCGGCCTGCGTACCGCATGGGAGCTTATGGGCGTGATGAAGGCTGACATCTCGGAGTTCGCGGCTGCTTAGCCACATGCCTCCATATGGTGGTTGGACTTGCTAGAGCGGCACACTTGGCGGTACACTGACAAGCCGGCCAAGGTTGAGCAGGCGAAGGTCAAAGGTTGTTATATGGGGTTGCTTTCCTGTTAACATTGTTGTTCCATGTAATAAAGTTGCGACCGATGTCTCTTTAACCCAAAAGTCTGTCTTGACTGTTCTTATCGGTGGTGCAGACACAAATTAATACTGGTGAATTTCCTTTTAATATTAGTGAATTGAACAGGTTAACTTATACATCCCACCCGAAAGATCAATTCAGTGTTAAAAGAATACAAAAGAAAGATCTTTTAATCCTTAAAAATTCTGTACAAAAAAAAAAGATTTAAATCCTTAACTTTTTTATGTAAAAAAGGAATTCGTATATGTTTTCAAGGCATACAATTTCTAATTCAACTTGTCAATATTGTTAATATATATGTGTATGTATATACACATACACCTATAAAATGTATCTACACGTATATCAATAAATTCTATAATACATTTAATGAGAATTAAACACGAACACTTCTCCAATCTGGAAGGGTTCAGATAATCTCTCTACTACCATGGTTTGCACGTGCATGCACGCACTCACGTTTATTCAAATGCATATGCACAGGAATATTTCTGGATAGTCTCTGAATTCTCAAATTTAGCACAATTCTTAGTTTCAATATTCTACCTATAACAGGAATAAATAATAAACGCTTGTAAGCACACATGGTAGGTGAAGCCACATGAGATGTTATCTCGCTTTGGGCAACGTTGGCACGCCCTCTTCCCAGGCCCTCCCCCCCACGATCAGCTGTTTGGTGGTGGCAAACAGGGTGCATGCACCTCCCAGACCCTCCTCTCCCACGATCAGCATTTAAGGGGGTAGGAGGAGCGCACAAGCGCCACCACCCCCAACTTGTGTAAGCAGCGTAGCACAGGACCCAATCCTGCAACGCAGCACAACTCCAAGGCATCCATCCCTGTGTGGCCAGCTCCTTGGCCTGCCCAGGTGATGTCCGCAGGGGGTCAGTTCACGTGGCCAGCTCTCCCCACCGGCCCAAAGCAGGATGGCTGCAATTGCCCACTGCAGAGCGGGCCAGGGATCGGACCCCACCACAGCTCTTGGGGCTTTACCCTGCAAGTTAACCCATTTCCCCCCAGGACTGGTAGGTCTTTCAGCAGAAAAGCTAAGATTTTAACAATATTGTAGACTTCGGTCATCAAAGTCACTGTCCAGGTAGATTCAAATTTGAGCCTATCAGTTTTGACCATGTTCCTGGCACCATGTGCATATTAATAAAACAAAGGGTTGTTTACCATCTAAAAGTATAACTGCCCCAGAGCCTTTATCAAGGATATCCACGATGGTGGGTTCTGAAGTTAACTTTCCTAAAAGAGAAAGAAAGCCACATGTCAGATTTGCTTCTCTCTTCACCCAATTTTTAATTTTTATAAAAATATCAAACTTTAAACCACCATGCACATACACACCGCCCAAATCACTTGTTTTCTTTAAATAAACCAAATTTGAGAGCTGCAAAATCTATACTCTAGTGTTGCTTACAAATTGAGAAATGTAATGAAGATGCAATTTATTTATTTATTTATTTTTAAAGTGTCGCTATTTGAAGCTGGGCAACATTCTTGCAACTGTCTATGGAGGGACTCTTCTGCATTTTTTCACTGTCCCACTGACTTCAGTGTGTCCAGAGTAGCTGTGTGAACAAGACCTACCAGACAGGATCATAGCTATTACAGGTGCAGCAGGTGCATCTTCACCATGGCCCACGAGCCTGGAAGGGTCGATACGCACTTAGCTTGCATGTGCGTACTGGAGTGGAGTGCTCCAGTGCTTCGCTGGAGTGAAGAATCCATCTTCTGCACAAGGGCCCATTCCCACCTAGATACAACCCTGCTGCCAGAGGCCCACGAATACTTGGAATATTCATAAACTTCTATTTCAACAGACTATTTGAAAATTTCACAATAAGGATTCCCCAGTAAAGTCATCAGAATATCTCTTGCACATAAAGAGATAGGTTAATTGCATAGGTACGCCATTGAGAAGTAAGCAGGGATTCGTTCTTCTATCCTGCAAGGAGTAGTCTAAAGTAGTCTAATTTTAAGCATATTTATTTATTCGACTTCTTAGTCACTCCCTACCACCACAGCAGCTCGGGGCAGCATACAGCAGGACTAAAACATAAAAATGCAACATAACATAATAAATACTATCCACAATATAAAAATATAAACTGTAAAATATTAAATCTATAAAGCCACTCTGGCAGAGCCAAACACACCTCCCCCACCAACTCCCCACCCATCACCTGTCTCCCTCACCAGAAGCCTGGCAGAATAACCAGGTCTTCCACTGTCTTCGGAAAGAGGTGAGATCTGAGGCTAGGTGGACCTCCGTCCGGGGGAAGTTCCGTAGCCGCGGTGCGATGACCAAGAACACCCCTTCACCACACAGGATACCCATGGAACTCCAAGGGAGGCGTCCCCAGACAACCGCAGGGGTCTGTCTAGAGCCCGGGGGGGGGGGGGGGGGG
>QEPC01005937.1:879800-913562 GCA_003113815.1 Sphenodon punctatus
AGTGTTGTGGGTGCAGCGCACCCGGCTGCACGTCCTGTTGAGTCGGAGGCAGACAACGAACTGGGAGGGCGGGGGAGCGCTCTCCCCACGTGCTCCCAGCAAAGTTGTGCTGCCTCCTAGTGGTCGTCGGGGAGATCGCTCCCACTGTCCTAATTACCGGACGAGAGGGCATAGAAGATGAAAGCATGGATGATGGTGACCAGATCCGTGTCTGAGACACATGGCTGAAGCCAACATACCAGATGTAATTGGCAGAAAGCTCCTTTCACCACGGCCGCCACCTAGGCATCCAGGCGGAGCCGTGAGTCCAGAAACAACCCCAAACTACAGATCTGAGGGACTAATGGAGGGCAAACACTCCTTTGGCCCTACCCACCAGCATCACTTCTGTCTTGTTGGGATTCAGCTTCAGACGACTTGCCCTCATCCAGTCCCCCCCAGACGCCAAACACTGGGTAAGCACCAAGGCTGCCAGGTCTGGGTCAGCTGAAAAAGAGAGGCAAAGTTGGGTGTCGTCAGCATACTGATGGCACCGCACACCAAACCTCCGAATGGCCTCACCCAAAGGCTGCATATAGACGTTGAACAGGAGAGGGGACAGGATAGAACCTTGCAGGACTCCACATGTCCGGTCCCGGGGAGAGGAACAACACTCACCCAGCACCACAGGTTGAGTTCTTCCAGCTAGGAAGGAACAGAACCATTTAAGAACAGTCCAACCCACCCCAGTTCGGTCCTGCAAGCACATCGTCAACATCTCGTGGTCAACTGTGCCGAAGCGGTGCCAAAAGCAGTCTCTGTGCTGAAAGCCGGACTGCTAGGGATCCAGAAAACTGACACGGTCCAGATGTCCCCGAAGCTGCTGAGCCACTACCCATTCAATAACCTTCCCTAAAAAGGGAAGGTTAAAGACAGGCTGATAGTTGGCGAGGAAGTCAATGAAGTCAACATCCAATGGTTTGTTTCTTGAGCAGAGGCTGCACCACCGTCTCCTTAAGGCAGCCTGGCACGCTGCCCTCCTTAAGGGGGGCACTGATCACCCCAGGCAACAACGGCCCAAACATCTCCTGGCTGGCCTTCACCAGCCAGGATGGGCACAGGTCAAGTTCACAAGAGGTGGCCCTGACAGCACACCCTCCACATCAGCGGGCGACATCAACTGAAATCAATCTCATACAACAGGACAAGACGGGGCTTCCATTACCTCTGGTTCTCCTATTGCTCCAAGTGCAGCATCAAAGTTGTGGTAAATTTGAGTGATTTTAGCTATTGAAAAGTTGAAAAAAAAAGTGTCTCCATGAGCACTGGAAAACTCAAGTTCCAGTCAGAGGGAGGCTGGAAACCAGCCCCCTCACCACCCGGAAAAGCTCAACTGGACGCAACTTTGCAGATGCTATGAGCAGGGCCCCGAGGGAAACGCGGGTCTGCGAATCGCAGATTTCCTGTGGAATTCCCCTCCCCCCGCGGAATCTCCTGCCCCGCTTACCCCAGCGCAGAATTTCCAGCCTGCGCTGCGGGGACGCGGGGCAGGAGATTCTACGGGGGAAGGGGAATGAACAAACCCTCGGGGCTTCCCCTCCCCAGCCTCCCCACTTGCCAGGGCCCTTTAATTTGCTTACCAGGGATGGCAGCAGCAGCTGCTCCGTCCAGCGCGCTCTTTTCCTGCTCGCACTTCCTGGCCCCTCCCGACGGGGCTCTCAGGGCGACGCAGCCAGATGACGTCATCCGGCTGCGTCGCCCTGAGAGGCCCCGTCGGGAGGGGCCAGGAAGTGCGAGCAGGAAAAGAGCGCGCTGGACGGAGCAGCTGCTGCTGCCATCCCTGGTAAGAAAATCCTTTTGGGTTTTTTTTGGGGGGTGGGGGGTGGGAGTCAAGCACGCCCCAGCAGCTGGGGAGGGCAAGCCCCGGCAGCTGGGGAGGGGAGGCCCTGAGGGTTTACCAGTGCGGGGGGAGGAGGAGGCAAACCAAGCCCCCCCCCCCGCATGGTAAATCGCGCCGAGGCGCAGAATTGGCCCCTGACTCCCGCGGAATTTTTTTAAAAATTCCGCGGAAGAATCGGGGCCCTGGCTATGAGGACAGCAAAGCACCCCTTTTTTCTGCCTACACAGCCACGGCATAGGTACATAAACTGACTCTATGCTACAACTGGTCGGCTTCAGCACAACAGCAACGCCACCGTCATTCCAACCGCCACCCATCTCGCTTCATCCATCTTAGTCCCTCAGTAAACCAGGGGGGCCTGCGTTGTCAGAGGTCAGGGAGCAGACATCTAGGAGACGTTCTGTCAATGGCCTCAGTACGCAGAGTACTCCAAAAAGTCATGAGGTCATTAAGCGAGCGGCCATCAAGAACACAGCATAACTTCCCAAGAGCATTCTGGAACCTCTCAGGTTCCATAAGTCTCCAGGGGCAGACCAATCGAACTGGATCCGCACCTTTCCGGGGGCAGACATGTGCCAGGCGACACGCCTGGAGGAGGTAATGATCCATCCATGACAAGGGCATGGCTGACACCTTCCCCACCAACAGATCCCCCGCCTCAAGGATATTGCAAAATATCAGGTCCAAGGTATGCCCTCCATCATGGGTAGGGCCTACAACCAACTGAGATAGTCCCATGGTTGCCATGGCAGCCATGAACTCACGCTCCGCTCCCCCAAGGCTGGCGTCGGTATGAATGTTGAAGTCCCCCAAGACAACCATCTTTGGGGACCGCAAGACCACCTCTGACACCAGCTCCGCTAAAGCGTGCAGGGAAGCTGCTGTACAGGTCGGTGCACGGTATACAAGCAGCAACTCCAATGTGTCTCCGGCCAAATCAGGTGACGGTGTAGCCATTATTTTTAGGGATACATGGACTGTGAGGAGGTATCCAGTGCAAGGTGTAGGCCTTCTACGCCTGAGATATTTTGCACTGGATACCTCCTCACAGTCCATGTATCTCTAAAAATGGCTACACCATCCCGCCCCCATCCCTCTGGCCGAGGCGGATGCTGCACGGAGTACCCAGCTGGAACAAGGTCAGCCAAGACAGGCCCTGACTCAGCGTCCAGCCACGTCTCCGTAATACACACGAGGACAGCTGCCTGGTCTAGGATCAGGTTCTAGACCATTGATTTCTATATAATGCGAGGTCGGTTGTAAGTAATCAGACCTAGGCCAGGGGCCCACTGGTCAACAAGCACCTCACTACCTGCCAGGGGGCCAGTGAGAGGAACACGCTAACCAGCCTCCCAGAAGGGACCGTAATTCCCCTGTCCCAGCACAACACATTGGTGTTGGACTCCTCCCCCAGGTCGCCGCCCCCCATTGCCCCCGGTGGCTGCTCCGCCTGGCAGGCAAGGGAGACCCTCCAACACACACACACACACACACACACACACACACACACACACACACACACATATATGAGCAGTCTTTTTAGCCTTAGACTTCAACAGGACTATGCAGACACAACCATCCTAACAGTACAAGTGGAGTAAAATTTGTAGATGAATATTCTGACAGATATACAATTCCAATTCCAAAGGCAACTAAAAATATGTCTGAATAATATAGTTTGCAACAATAAAGCAGTGTACCTATATCTCCATGCACAATGTCAGTACAAAAATAAACTAAATATTGTCACTATCATTAGGAAATTAGTTAAGCAAAGACTGACCTGAACTCGGAAATGGTTTATACAACTCCAGATATTGTTCACCATGCAGTACCTATGTAAATATAAACAGTGCTATAACGGCAATTGGTTTCATTTGCCACTATCCCACTAAGTGCAAAAGAAGTAGTATTCATAAAATGAAAAGTTGCTTAGAAATAAACAGAAGTATCAAGTTAAATTGACTTCATTTTGCACTTCACATTTTTAACTTCTTTAACACTATAACAATGCAGTAAAAACTGACATCTGTTAGTTATTTCAGTAAAATGCCTTTTTAAACAAGTTACCAGCACCCACCATGAACTACTCTGACACGCTGATCTTTGGAAGTTCCTGGTAAAAGTCTTATATTAATCAGCCTATCAGCCGTGAGTCCCACCATCACACAGCATTCCCCTGCAATGCGCTGACCGTAGTCACTTAGCAAAGATCTATTTAAAAGATTAATTTGTGCAATTTCACTTCCACGTCAGCCCCAGTCATCAGCCCCATCATATGGACACTCCAGGCTACAGCACTGCTTTACTACCCTGAACAATCTAAGAAAGCAAGCTGAGTGCAGACAGAGGGACATTTCAATTACCATTAACAGATGCATGCAATAGAAGGCATACCAATGTTTAACTCAGATATACCTTTGTGAAATCAATATCGAGTCCTGGAACACTAGAAAGTCCACCATCCAGCATAGAGGCCTGAGCTGGTATGACTCCAAAGGTAGGCAGACAACAAAATTCTTCACTTCCTTCAAAGAGAAATTTCAGATGATCCGGGTCCTTAGTTGACATGCCCACACCAAGAGCATATACAATAGGCTGCAAGTGAGTATAATTATACTCCACTGTGGGCAACTTGTGGCCAACAATTTTACTCTGTGGATGAAAACAAAGGAATATAATTCAAAGTTAATTACGATGCACTATTTTATTTCTATTTGATTTCTGCAGGTACAATTATCATTTGTCTAAAATTCACAAATTCTTGCTTCTGCTGCAGTAGTGAATTTGCATATATTCATTTTTCATTATGTTTTATAACAAATATGTTCTAGTGATGCAGCCTTTGCAAACAATCTTATGGCTATAAATCTGCATACACGGAATAATATTCAGCATTTTCCTCCCCAAATATGCATGTTTGCACAACATACCTTCATGTTTCAAATTCTCTACAAGAAAAGTAATGCTGGTGAAATCTTTACTGCATATTCAATAGCAAATGTTATTTAGAACTGCCAAAAACATCATACAACTGAACGTTCAAAAAGACTGAGTACACTTGTTTTACAGGTCAATTCCCAGAGAAATGCCACCTTCACCACATCCTCTTTTGGGAGGTTTTGAGCTCTCTCAAGTACAAGAAGTGCAGTCTGCTTTATATTCAAAACTACTATCATTCATATTAGAAGAGGAGGGAACAAGTTCTCCCATTTCTTTTCTTTCATTCATCACTGAAAAGTAACGTTTGAGAAAATAAAATAACATTCCTGAATCCTATCATAGAATTTTATGGTTGGAAACGACCCGACAGTCATCGAGTCAAAAGTAGTTTTGGAGCTTTTGGCCACCTACAAGTTGAGTACCTTGCACAGGCACATTTACTTACAGAGTCAAAGCCCCCAGAGGCCACTGATCTGTCATAGCTTGTGGGATTCATGGAAACGCCATCTTCGGATTCTATTTGACTTAGCACATCATTCAGTAAGCTTACTGACTCTGAAATGAAGAAGAAACAAATGGGTTTAAGAACAGCAGCAAAACCTTTTGCAGCTAGATCCAAATTTCAGTTGCCTAAGGATAAAAATTATGAAATGATGGTGAACTGCTACACATCAGTCTTAAATTCAGAGAAATTTGTAAACTGAATTTAGTACGTACTTTACGGAGGACTGCAACTACTGACCCCTATACTTCACATGTACTCTATTGGCTCCACACAACCACCACCACAAAACAAAAACAATGGGCGCCTCCACATGAGCTACGGCAGGTGGAATCACCATGTGCCTTGTGACAGGCAATCGCTGCAGACACACTTCAGGACCAGTGCAGGGAGCAGGACAGACAGTTGGCCCCTTCGCAGGGTAGCTGGGCAAGGGGGCTGTGTCGGCTGTACCACCACACCTTATGGCAGGCTGAGGCACCAGCTATACAATCGGACATCTGGGCCCACCCACTATCCCGCCCCTGGTCATGTGGGACAGGAGCTAGCATCTGCCGCTTGAAGCCCCACAGCAGACCTTGCCGTATGGCACGGCAGACAGAGACCAGGCACATGAGTGGCAGCATTCTACTGCATGTTGGGCAGCCTTGACCCACTTTGGGTATGGCTGGTACGTGCTACATCCTTGGCCTTTTTCTGAGGATGCAATGTGTAGCAGCCAGCTGCCCGTCCTGCCATGCACTAAGGTTAATATCTGGAGCCGTCAAGCACACAATGCACTGTATCACATGGTAAGTGGGGTAAGACTACCAAGTTACGTTAAGTGTATCATGTGGCTGCTCTCTTTGTATTTAAACAGGCTGCATTCCAATGAACAGAGCGAGTTCCCTGGCTGAAACATAAGGATCACTGAACCCAGGTCACTAACCTCACACTGATAAGTGTTTGCATTAACAATTACTTCAAAATACAAACCAAAAGGAGAATTACACACTTCTGATTTTTCAGAAGTACATACTTCTCTTTCTATTCTTGAATAACTTCAGTTTACTGTACTGTTTATGTGAACGTTTACAGGGTAAAACAAGAGTAAGGCCCAACTATATTGAATTAACTGTTCTCCAGAACGTTGTCTTTGGCAGAACACTGTTAAAAGAAAGCATCCCATCCACCCTAAATGCACCCAAGTTGAGACTAAAACGAGTCTTATTTTCTTCGCTAAAGTTATTTCTCTTATTTGAGTTAGCTGAAACTGTTCTTCTATTAACTGTCCTCCACATCAGGCAAAGTTATATAACCAGATTGATTGAGATTAGAACAATTTCATGATTTCAAGAGAGGCATTCTTCCATGACGAAGCTGGCTAGTAGGAAGCATATATTACACGGCTTTAAGTATGCTGTAGTCTCCCTGCTTCCCTAACCCAGCAAGTGCTGCTCAACTATCATCCTATTATTTGGATGAGAACTTGCTAGCTAAAACTCAGTCTGGAAAACAGAGACTGCAGCTGGTGCAGAACGCGGCGGCCCGTCTCCTGGTGGGATTGGGCCACTGGGAATATATCACACTGGTTCTTCGGTTTCTGAATTGGCTGTCTGTAATCTTCCGGGCCCAATTCAAGGTGTTGGTGCTTACCTATCAAGCCCTAAACGACCTCGGCCCAACCTATTTACGAGACCACCTCACCCCCCGGGTTCTAAATCGGCCCCTGCGGTCATCGGGGGGTGCTCTCCTGGAGGTCCCCCGAGTCTGCCAGGGGGCCACAATGGGGAGGGCCTTCTCGGTGCCCTCCCCATGGCTGTGGAACTCCCTGCCAGCGGAGGCCCGTTTGGTCCCAGATCTCACCTCGTTTCGATGTTGTTGTAAGACATGGCTGTTCCGTCTGGCTTTGGGAGTTAGGAATTTTTAATCCTCCCTTTTCTTGTGTATTTTAAAGTTGTTTTAATGTTTTGAATATTTGATGCTGTGCACTGCCCAGAGATGCCTGTGGCAGGATGGGCGGGTTAGAAATATTTTAACTAAAATAAATAAATAAATAAAACAAAATCATCATCCCATCCCTTCCAAAAAGGACAGAAACCACCAAAAGTTTCTTGAGGTGGGTTTGGCCAGTTTTTTGGTTCATTTTAAATAGTATATCATGTTTGTCTTTGTATGCTTTCCTGGTCCCCCACCCCCGTTGTTTTTTTTTTGGGGGGGGGGGGGAGGAGAGGGCAACCGTAATTTAAACTTCAGATGCTCACACACAAAATTCAGCCTTAACTGCACACACAAAGTAGGACTCCCTTATCACTGGTCAGCTGGAATTTGCTGTACTCAAGCTAGATCTAACTCAAGGAGACAAATAATAGAGTATTTCCACAAGAGTCCTCCAGCTTTGGCATGCGTTTCCTTTTTGTCTGTAATTACACAATTTTGTTTATTATAATCCTAGATGCATCTACTTACTCTGTGTAAACATATCTATTTATTGAGTTTGTGAGGATGCAATCTTGTTGGACACAGCTAGGCTTAGGAGTTAATTGTTCTTCAATCTCCTGTCACCAGGCTAGTTAAAAAGTGCTTCTGAACTTGGCACTATGTTTGAGACATCCATGGCAGCAATTGCAAGTTAATTTATATATTGCAGGATGTGTTTATATGTTTAAATTAGTTTCTCTATAAAAACATAGGGGCCAGTCCTAAACCGCTGCACATGCGTACTTTGTATTCTCCATAAAGGGAACATACGTGCTTGCTCTGCAGGGCTTAAGCTCAGTCCCGTATTTTTTTCCAGATACATGAAATGTTTTCAATAAACCAATAAGACATTCTGGCTGCAAATAATCTGTTAAAACTGTTACTTTTTAAAAAAAAAAAAAACCAACACTAAATCAGATAAAGGGTCAATTTCAATTTCTGACCCAGTCTGCTTATTAAAACCTTTACAGTCAAGCACCTTACAACTGACCTATATTTCTCATTTTCTAAAAGGACCTCTACAGCACTGTGCAAACGCTGTGTCTTAACACATTAATTCACTTTAATCTCTGCTGACCTTCTCCTGTCTGGCAAAGACGACAGCAGTCCCACCAACGGCATTAGATTTATAATGATATTTTAGCAATAGAGCAGACATGAGTCACTCATGTTATGCAAGGTTATGTTTTCAATGTATCTGATCAAGACACTAAGGATATTAGATTACAAAAAATGTCTGAAAACTTTGTGTTGAAGTGTCTTGCAATAGTTCCTAGCATGTGAATTAACATCTTTTCAAGTAAAAAATTCCACCCACACATTAAAAGCGTTGAAATTAACACATTTCTAAATAAGCTATCAGTATATTATGTAAAGCTAGTAACCAATTCCAATTTCAATAGTTGTTTTCTTGCTTCCAGCTTTAATCCAAGCACACAACCATCTCACCAAAAATAATTAAGCTTTGTTATGGTCTAAAGTATTCTTGCATTGTCAGTTTAACAGACAACGGGAGAACTGCATTGTACATCATCTTGCCCTGTTGTTTAATTTTGCCCACAATCTTCTTCACCCCTCCCTCCCACCCACCCTCCTTTGCACACAAAGTCCTATTGCAGATGACCCAAATGCCCTATCCTTCCTTCAGTCATATCCCTCCTTAAGACCCCATTTAAAAAACCCACACAAAACGCTGAGTCAACATAGACACTTTTTAATAAAGGCATTTAATATTTGAATTTGCTAAAATGGAGTTTTGAATGTTTTCTTTTAGCAGTGCTATGCGTGTTGCTTTATTATTACACCATGAGGTGATCACTTTGCTGTCAATCTTGCCACAAATGTGCACCAGCGTTTGTCTGCCCCCCCCCCGCCCCTTGCTGTGTTGTCTGGGAGTTGATGGCAACCTCTTTCAGGCACAAATGTTGAGTGGCCCTAGATCACTTTTTGGGCTCAGTTTAAAGAATACAAGGACTTCCAATTAATAACTGAGAAGGAAAATACTGTCATACACAAGTTAGCTTAGACACAAATAAATGCACAGTCTCAGCCCATGAGTCAAATTATTTCACATGCAAGGATTTTCATTCTGAAGCTTTGTTCCACATCATCCTTTTGTTGGGATTTTGTATTTACTATACAAAAGATACCCCCTCTCTAATCTAGATCCTTACATATTCTGCACATCTTATGAATTGATTCCCCATAACTCAAAAACTCACGGTATTACTAAAAAATAAAAACCACTTTTTCATAGATACCTGTATTATTAATTATTATTATTATAACAAACATTTATATAGCGCCAGTAGTGTGACCTGGTGCTGTACAGAACATTGAAATAGACGCGTAATACAGATAAAGCATGTAAGTATGGCCCCAAAAGATATGGGGGGGTTTGTGCTGTGAAATTAGCCATTTGGTGCTGGGAGGACTGGGGCTGTGGTGATTGGAGGAAGCTGCTGCCACTCTGCTTGTCCCTCCCGTTTCCCCAGGTAATAACTGCCAGGGCGGGGCCCTGTGGGCGCCAGCCCTCGGGGCGATACCCAAAGGGTGTCTGCCGTTGACTGGGGCCGTTTGCTAGGCCGGGACACCCGGGGGCCCCTCCACTGGACAGACACCTATTGATTATCGTGCAGTCCATCTTCACTGTTGCTGTCACCGCCCCACTAATATCACTGTTGTTACTGCTGTTGCAGGAGACGGCTTTTATCTTGTTTTAATTTGTGGTTTTAAGGGGTTTGGGGAGGATGCAGTGGGTGTGGTTTGAGGGTGGGGGGCATGGGGAGTGGGTTAGGGTGGATAGAGCCTCCCCCCCTGGTGAGAGGAGGGGAGGTGGCCCTTGGGGAGCATTGGGGGGACCCCCTGTGAGAGGGGGAGTCCTGGGGAGATGGGCCTTGCCCCATGAGGAGAGGGGGGGCATGTGTTAAGGGGACTCCCGGTGAGAGGGGGAGTTCCAGGAACTGCGGTGGGAGGTTGGGGTGGGTGGATTAGGGAGCTTAGGGGTAACTCCTGTGGTGAGAGCACGGGGGGGGGGCAACTCTGGAGGAAGGGAGAACAGCCAAGGGTTGGCGGTGAGGATGGAGCAGATGGGGGGAGGGGCGGCATATAAATAAGTAAATTAACACCAGGATATAATCAACACTGGCAGAGGAGAAAACATTGTCCACATCCATATTCTTTATAGAGACCACTCACTAAGAATGGTCAAGGGAGATTTCCCTCCTCTCTTGGGGCACTGGTGTACACCTTCTCTTAGCTACACAGGAAGAAATAATTCAGGGGAGAGTCAGGCCCTGAGAAATAAGAAATTCAAGCTGACAGGAGCCAACACACAGAAGCAACCTCAGCAAGAGCTGAACACTGACGCCAGACTTTTCTACAGGTTGGCCAACTAGACACTGGCTAGTTTCAGCTCCCTGCACCCAATTCTCACAGATTCTACACATGTCGTTTCAGACTGATGGCCATGCTCCTCTTCTTTCTTCCTTCCATTCTTCCCACCCCATACAGTCCTGCTTAAATTATAATTTTTAAAATAATTATAGTTATATCCTTGTGTTATATAGTTCATTTCACAGCACAAATTATACTTCACCAATATTTAAAACAAAACCCACCAAAATAATGAAAAAAATCAACCAGAGTGGAGAAAACCACAGCACTGACATGATGCTCATATCACTTTGCTTGTACATTGTAGCCCTTTCTTTCATCAATTGTCTATCTTACTACTTAGAAAGTTAAGCTCTCTTGTTAAGGAACTATATTCGGTTTAGGACAGCTACTTACACAAAGGGGGCTTAAGCATCTAGATGCTTCTGCAAAGCAAAATAATGATAATAAAATTGGGGGAACAAACAAAAAAATCCAAAAGAGAACAAAAAGTGAGGAAGTTAGCTCAGTGATAACAGTCCCTAGCCTGATTAAAGAAATACAGACTCTGGATGTATCTATTTGCAGCTGAACTGCTCTACATTTGCACATCTAGTATTTTGGGTCAGTTTACAATTAGAAATGCCAAAGCCATGTGTTTTATAAACACAGCTCAAAGAGCAGGCCAAAAAATACTTTTTACGCTTGTTGAAAAATTTTAGAAAGCGCAGTGCAGCCTCATCACCTTATGATCTCTAGCTTTTGAACAGTTTTCCAACATAAAAAACTCACTACTAATATGCACAGAATTAAGTGTAGGCTCCAGATCAAAGTGCAGCATGTAACACTTGCTTCACTTTAAGCATGTATTGAAATCTCAGGCACCAGCCACCTGTTGCACAGCCCCTGTCTCTCTCTGCAGGGACTGCGCAGGTGACCAAGGTGATATCTGAGACCTGGGACCCAGGTGCGCTGGTGGTATGTTTAGCTGGATCGAGGTCGACTTTATTCCACTCTTCACTTCATTCGTGAAGTGAATATTAATTCAAGATTGTTTTTAAATTAATTAACAAATGGGTTGGGTTCATTCTGAGGGGAAGTTTGTACTAATACTTGTTTAACAAAAGAAAATTAATTACAGGCAGTATTTATAATCCTAGTGGTGGAATGCTACATTTTTGTCATATATTACCAATATACTAGCATCAAAGTCTGGCAAACCACTTATTTTGGGTGGTGATTGGTATGTAACGGACAGAGTCCTTGATAAATTTCAGTTAATGTTAATAGACTCTCAGAAAACGGCAGACAAGCAAACAAACAATCCACATATTGAAGTAAATACATGGATATATGGAGGCTTTGCCATGCAAAGGGTAGAGAGACTACACCTATTTCTCACTAGTTCACCTATGATACCCCAGGATTATTTTTTCATATCCCAGTCTTTACTGCTTGTTTAGCTGCAGAAATACACAACATCCTAATTTCTGACCATGTTCCCACTATACGAGCAACTGATTTAACTCACTGTATTAAGAATAGAAATTATTATTATTATTAATTATTAACATTTGTATAGCACCAGCCGTGTACCTGGTGCTTTACAGAACAAAGATAAAGTCGCGGTCCCTGCCTACGGCTTATAATCTAAAAAGACAAGGAGGGGGCGACAAGGAGAGGAGACAAAGGGAAGACAAGGGAGAAGCAAACAAACATGCAAGCGGCTGCGAAGTCTCCGGGGCGTGTGCTTGGCTTGGTTACAGTTAGGCAGGAGTCTGCAAAGGAGGACAGATGGTAGGTAATTGGGGGAAAGCAACTAGCAGGCATTGGAAAAGGCGGCACAGAAGAAGTGGGTCTTGAGGAGGGATCTGAAGGTGCGGGGGGAGGAGGCGAGGCGGATGTGGGTAGGGAGGGAGTTCCAGGCATGGGGGGCAGCGAGGAAGAAGGCGGTTAGGGGAGCATGGGAGACGAGGGAGAGTGAGGGAGGGGACAGAGGAGGAGCGGAGGGCGCGTGCAGGAGTGCTTAAGGAGATTAAGGCTGAGAGGTAGGAGGGAGCTTGGCTGTGAAGTGTTTTAAAGGTGAATACCAGGAGTTTAAACCAGATGCGTTCAGGAAGGGGGAGCCAGTGGAGAGAGAGGAGAGGAGAGGCTGCACGTGGTCAAAGCGATGGGCTGAGTGGATGACCTTGGCAGCGGAGTTTTGGATGGCGATAAGGGGGGACAGGTGAGAGCGAGGGAGGCCAGCGAGGAGAAGGTGGCAGTAGTCGAGGCGAGAAATGACCATGGCATGAACAAGGGTTTTGGCAGCGGAGATAGAGAGAAAGGGGCGGATCCGAGTGACGTTATGGAGGGTGAAGCGGCAGGACTTGGCAACAGAGTCAATGTAAGGCTTCAAGGAAAGATGAGTGTCAAGATGATGCCCAAGCTACGGGCTTGGGGAACAGGATGGATGAGGTTTAATACCTCTTTGCTTAAAGATTCTAAATTCTGTGAGCAGATGGAGAAATCAATCACATACTTGATAGAAAGTAACAGGCCTTCGGTGTCATCTGCTGTAACCATTTGGGAAGCTTTAAAATCTGTCCTGAACAGACAATGTATAAAGTTTGCTAGTGAAAACAAATATCTAAAGTATCTGTTCTATTAGAGAAGGAGAAAGCGCACATAAACTAGACCCACAGAATGATAGTATAGGGCCATTTTACACAAGACACCCACCCCTCTTGCCCACATGGGTGACTGGGGGGGGGGCGAAGAGAACATCCATGCAACTGCTGGGGGGGGATGAGCGGGGGTGCGTGCGTCCATACTTCACCTATCTTCACCCATCACCCACACACGGAGGCACTGAGGAAAACGAAGGTGCCTACATGCATGGAGATGGGTGGGTGTCTGTGCAACCGGCCACACACACACACCCCGCACCCTCACCCCCCCACTGCTCCACCCATCCCCCCCACACCGCTGCTCTGGTGGCCCATTTTAAAAGGGCTATATATTTGCATTACAAAGGCAAAATACAACTATAATAAACATCTTTCACATCAGATGGAGTTTCAACTCAACAGAGACAAACAGCATTATTATGAGTGAGGTGAAAAAATAGGAAAATTATTGGCTGGAAGACTTAAAGTAGAGGCATCAAATAATCCTATCTTCTCAATATTTACCTCTGATGGAAAAAACATTTTAGATCCACAAGAGATAAATAATGAATTTTTAAATTATTTTGAAAGACTGTTATAATTTTGTTATGAAAAAAAATCAGTTGGCTCCAGAAGATTATTTCTTTCCCCCATGAACTACCACCTATACAAGCAGTTGAGATGGAAAAGGAATCGCATTACAGGAAGTTATGAAGATGGTGCATTCCTTAAATAAGGAGAAACGCAACAGCCTGATGGTTTAATCTGGATTTTATAAAACTTCTCTAAAAGGTCTAGTATCATTATAATTAGATATGTAAAATGAATTGTTTCAAAAGGGAAATGTGTCCATAGAGACAAGAACAGCTTTAATTATTTTATTATTAAAGAAGGGATTGTCACGTGGAAGCTATCACCCAATGTCTTTATTGAATGTAGATTACAAGATTCTCACAAAATTAGCAGCTCTAAGACTTAGTAAGGCGATTCCAACATTGATACGCGTGGACCAGGCAGGCTTCATAAAGGATAGGATGGCCTCAGATGGTACACGTAAGTTGCTATACATGTTTCAGCAATGTCACCTGTCTGACTCACCAGCTGCTCTTTTCTCACTGGATGCTGGAAAAGCATTTGACAGGATTGAATTATAATATTTTCTCTTAACTTTACAAAGATTTGGTTATGGTGAGAAATGCATCAACTGGATATCAGTTTTATATAGGTCTCCTCATGCAGCAGTACCAACTAATGAAATATTATCATTCCATTCAGTCTGGAAAGAGACACGTTAGAGATGTCCTCTATCTCCGCTCTCATTCAAATTAGCATTGGAACCTCTGGCAAGAGCTATTAGGCAATCAACTAGCATTGAGTGGATTAAGATTCTTGATCAAACTTATAAAATCATCTTATATGCAGAGGATATCCTACTTCTGTTGAAAAAAACCAGGTAATCCATTACCACATCTGTTAGCTCTATTTGAGTCATTAAGCATTATCAGGCCTTAAAATTAACTGGGATAAATCCTCTTATACGGATAATTAAAGAGACTAGGTCCATCCAAGTTCTTCCATTTTCAGCTAAGGAACTGTAAGGTAATAAGGACAATGTGGAGTTTTCCCACCTATTGTATTTTTAAATTGTTTTAAAATGTTTGTATTGTTTTTATTGAACGTTGTTCGCTGCCCTGAGGGCAGTAGGGGCGGGATATAAATTTTAAATAAATAAATAAAGTAAAAAAATTTAGGCATACAAGTATTAAACATTAAAAAGGACAGGGAAAGATAGAAAACACTTCCTAAAGCATTAATAGGAAGAAGGGAAATAATAAAAATGAATGTTTATCCCAGAACTAACTATACATTCAGTTTATTGCCCTTGAAAGTATCTGAATCAGTTTTTAAATTTTATAAATAAAATTATATTCAAATCAAATTCAAATTTCTCGCCCTGGCCTAAAACAATACAATGCAATTGATACAAGGACATACAATGCCCTATTGGTAAATAAATGAGACAACAACATATTAAAATCACATAGACAACAGGGTTAACAAATTAAAAGCCTAACTCGGAGTGTGCTAGCTTCTGATAATCGCGATCTATTAGCAGCAGAGAGCAACATATCCATAGATAACAGATTTACTTTGATCAATAGTTTCTCATCTTTACACATCAAATCACTTCCGCTTATACATCTGTATAATCATCTTTACAAAGCGGGATTAGCAATAATTTCTTAATGTCCCCGCAATCAAGACGACAATCAATACCACCATAACCTGCCTATCAGTAGGAAAAAATAGGCGCCCTGGTTTGAGGTGCCCACATCTGCCAAGTAGCCAGCTTATACCACTGATATGCTTACAAAAGGAAAGAAAGGGTGGGGGGGAACAACAAGGTAAATCCTATTCTTGGAGAATTCGGCAACCATAATTTTCTGGTCAGGCTATTTAATTATTAGGCGGGAGCTCTAAACAACATTATTTCTTTCCTCTTAACAGAGGGACTTCCTCTGCTTAAACATAAAGTGCGTTGGAAATATAACAGATCCAATCTTTCCTACGGTAAATGACCATTTGCAGAGTGTTACTGGTTTAAGCGACGTCCCACTTGACCAGAGATATATAGGTTAAACTAAGTTTTAACCACCTCCTGTTAACACCAGGGGCCAGAATATAGTCAAGACCACAATATGCCCTCATCTCAGTAGTGTGTGATTCTTTTCTCTCTCTAAATCTTCAGTGACTAGATTTGTAAGCCAGATGGACAAAGCGCGCAAGTACATTGCAATCCTCTGCTCTTTTAAGGTTCATTTGGTGTTTCATTTGGTATACAAGGTTGGCGTGTTCTTTTCCATGGAGCAACGAGGCAATCCAGATCTTTCTCAAGGTTGAATATAAGGGGCATCTCAGAAAGATATGATCTATAGTTTCCAGCTCCTTTAACTGACAGATACACCTTCGCTGCTCCTTTGGCAATGCATTATGCCTTCCTTGGATTATAGCAGTCTCTATTAATTGGAAGCGAGCCCTCGTATAATTCCTGCGTAATTCCATGGAATTAATTAAATCTAGGTAGCTTTCAAAGCCAAAGGACTCTTTGATATGCCTGATCCATGGGACCGCCTTCCATCCAGTTAGTATTGCCAAATCTTCCTGTCTCCCTATGTCCAATATCCTATCTAGCTGTTTCTTTTGCTGCATTGGGGACAGTTGCCACAACTTCTGCACCAAGAACCCTGTCTGATTAAGAAAAGTGTAGAAAGTAGAAAGCTATGGATAAATCTGAGAACTGGTATTCATCAGTTCCTCTAAAAGACAGAGATGGATGAGAGATTTCTCGTCTTGATTTACTAGGTGTATCCAAAATTTGAGGAATGCAATCTTCTTAAGACATAAGATCGAGAAGATACCAGTTTCTGCCCCTACCATCATTGCTGGAATTGCTTGGGGAACCCCTAGTAAACCTCTTAAGAATTTGTTTTGAATTACCTCGAGCTCTTGTACATGCGTTACGGGAATTATTCCTTGGCCGTAATTTAAGACTACTTGAGTCTTTGCCTTATATGTCTGCAAGACTTTGGAGAGAGAGAGAGACCATGTCAGATTGTTTGGCAATAGCTAAGATTGCTTTAGAGGAGGATCTTGCCTTCCCTGCTATATGATGTCCGTAGCCTTTCCAAGAGCCATTCCTGTGAAATACTATTCCCAAATAGCAAAAGGAGTTAACCTCCTCCACCCTTTTCTTCTGTATCACCCAGGGGCTCTTTTCTGATCTTTTCCCTACCACCCATAATTTTGGTTTTGTCAAAATTTATTTCCAAGCCATTCTCCTGGCAATAGGTCCCGCAGGCTTCCAGTAAGGTTTTGAGGCCCTTCGTAGTTGACAAGACAGTATCATCAGCGTATTGCAAGATCGGCACTGGGTATGTCGTTATCTTTGGTGCACAGTGATTCTGTGCCTTCAATATGTTACTTAAATTGCTTACATATAGGTTGAACAAGTATGGGGCTAACACGCAGCCTTGACGCACCCCCTTATTAATTTTGAACTTCAGGGTATATTTATTCCTCTCTGGCAAATGTATCCTTGCCGTGTTGTTAGCGTGGAGTTGGGTTATTAAGGCGAGAAGATTCTCATTAATACCTAAATGGGTCAATTTGTCCCAAAGGTTTTTACGCAGCACTGAATCGAACGCCTTCCTGAAATCTACGAGGCCAAAAAAAGGCAGGACCGACAAACCTTAACATATTTATTAATCAAATGGGATAGGATAAAGCAACTATCCATTACTGAGCTCGATCTTCTAAAGCCAAATTGTTCCCTCGGCACCAGTTCAGATTCTTGACTTCAAGTTTCTAGTTGGTTCAAGAGAGTTTTCCCATATATTTTATCCATAAAATTATATTCAAATTTATATAGCAACCTAAAAAACCAAGAACAGCTGCCAAAACCCTCAAAGGGGCACGATGCCATAGGAAGTAGGTGTCCCAGACTTTTATTTATATTATCTGGCTTTTCATAGGAGGCTGCTTAAAAATTGGATGTATGAAATTATTTCAGGCGACAAACGTGTATGGTTATTATTATTATTATTATTATTAAACATTTATAAAGCGCCAGCAACAACCTGGCGCTGTACAGAACATATAATCAGCTGCGGTCCCTACCTGTGGCTTACAATCTAAAAGACAAGGAGGGGGAGACAAGGAGAGGGGACAGTGGGAGAGACATGGGAGAAGACAAACAAACATTCAGGCGGATGCGAAGTCTCAGGCGCGTGTACTTGGCTTGGTTACAAGGTGGTCGGTAGCAGCAGTCAGCAGAGGAGGGCCGACAGTAAGAGCAAGGGGAAAGACTAGAGGGCATTGGGAAAGGCAGCATGGAAAAGGTGGGTCTTGAGGAGGGATTTGAAGGAGCGGAGGGAGGAGGCGAGGCGGACGTCGGCAGGGAGGGAGTTCCAGGCATGCGGGGCAGCGAGGGAGAAGGGACGAAGGCGGTTGGGCGAGCAGGAGAAGCGAGGGAGAGCGAGGGAGGGGACAGCGGAAGAGCGGAGAGCGCGCACAGGAGCGCGTAGGGCGATTAGGTCCGAGAGGTAAGGGGGAGCTTGGTCATGGAGCGATTTGAACGTGAAAACCAGGAGTTTGAACAGGATACGTTCCGGAAGGGGGAGCCAGTGAAGGGAGAGGAGGAGAGGCGTCACATGGTCGAAGCGACGGGCAGAGTGAATGACCTTGGCGGCAGAGTTTTGGATCGCCACAAGGGGGGACAGGTGGGAGCGAGGGAGGCCAGCAAGGAGGAGGTTGCAGTAGTCGAGGCGAGAGATAACCATGGCATGAACAAGGATTTTGGCCGAGGAGACAGATAGAAAGGGGCGAATGCGGGCAATGTTGAGGAGAGCGAATCGGCAGGATTTGGCCACAGAGTCAATGTAAGGTTTAAAGGAGAGGTGCGTGTCAAAAATGAAGCCCAAGCTGCGGGCATGGAAGAAAATTTAGCTCCTAAATTTGGATCATTACACTCATTCTTAAGAGTTTACCTAGACCTCTGAAATTAAATATTGCATTTAGCTCTTCCTGGAGCGTATTGCAGAAAATTAAAGCTAGGTCTTCTAACTTAAAAAGGTCTCCCTTTATTCCTTTGCAGCAACACCTGCAATTGTGATTTGGAGATAATACAGGAATTTCACGTATCTGTGAAAGAAAGGATATAGCTACAATAAATTCCATAATTAAGGATGGATAGTCTTGCACCTTTTGCTTATTTATTAATAAGTATCAATTATGTAATGGCCATGAGATATTTTACAAAAAAACCTTTGTGCTCAGCCAGATAAGACATATGGGAACATATGGAATAATTTATCATAACACGGATTTGAAAAAAGTGTTGTATATTTTTGATTGCTAAACTGTTAATTTTAGGGAAATGGAAACCTCCCAGTGTACCTGCAGTCTAGGAATGGTTTTTTACACTTATGCATGTTGCTTTAATGGAAAAGCTTATGTGGACAAAGAAGTAAATGGGCTTGATGTAATGAAATTACAGGATTCTTCTGTTACGTTTATAAGTTGATTTGTTTGTAGTCTTGTATCGTCTAAATGTATATGTATATTTGTTAGTCGGTTATATATAATGTCAAGCTCCTCCCTTCCCTCAACCTCTACTAAGTTTATATGAGGTATGTTAAATTTATCTACTTTGTAATACTTACATTTTTATATGATTTTATTTTTTGTTTGCATTTTGTTATAATATAAAAACTAATAAATATTTTAAGAACTTTTTAAAAAAAATCAACGTCAAAACGTCAGGGGCCCCTGACCTAAAACTGATGCTGCTGAACGCGAGGTGAGTAGCTAGTAAGTCAACTACGGTCCGGGAGTTAATCCTGGACCGTGCGGCTGACCTTGCATGTATTACAGATACCTGGCTGGACGCAGTCAGGGCCTATTTTGGTTGACCTGATTCCAGCTAGGTACTCTGTGCAGCATCAGCTGTGGCTTGAGGGATGGGAGTGTAGCCATTATTTTAAGAAGTCACGGTCCATTAGGAAGTATCTGGTGCAATTGGTGTCGGGCATGGAGGACCTCCATCTTGTGATCGATTTGGCAGGAGACAGATTGGGAGTGCTGCTGGTATACCATGCACCTACCTGTACAGCAGCATCCATACACACTCTGGCTGAGCTGGTGTCGGAGGTGGTCTTGAGGTCCCCAAGGACATTAGTTATGGGGGACCTCAATATTCACATCAACACCAGTCTTGGAGGGACAGAGCACGAGTTCATGGCCGCCATGGCAACCATGGGCCTGTCCCAAGTAGTTATGGGCCCGACGCATCATGAGGGGGCATACCCCAGACCTGATATTATGTACTGGCCTTGAGGCAGGGGATCCATTGGTGGGGTAGGTGTCAGCTGTGCCCTTGTCATGGACAGATTACCTCCTTCACGCCAGTCTCCTGGCACATCTGCCCCCGGAGACTTACGGTTCCGGAATGCCCTGGGGGAATTACACTTGATCTCAACTCCCGCCCAATAACCTCATCACACTTTGGAACATCTTGCTGACTGAGGCTATCGACTGGGTGGCTCCTAGGCGTCTGTTTCCCTAACGCTGTCACCGTAGGCCCCCTTGGTTTACAGAGGACCTGCGGTTACTGAAGTGGGAGAGGAGGCGGTTAGAGCAACAGTGGCACCGTTCTCAGGTCAAAGCCGATAGATTGCAGCATAAAGCAAGCTCAATAGAGGTATTTAATTTGCAGTCTTAAAGAATCTGAGAGCGGAAATACGGCACGTCCACAGCATGTCTAAGCATGCCTAAACGCTGCCAGCAGCACTTTTACACATCGCATGATTACAGGCGCAAGCGGGGAGCGCTTGTATAAAAGCAGCCTAGGAACCTATGCTGTGGCTGTGCAGGCAGCCAAGAAGAGGATCTTTGCTGCCCTCATAGTGTCGGTGAAGTCTCGTCCAGCGGAGCTTTTCCAGGTGGTGAGGGGCTGGTCAGTCCGACCTCCCTCTGCCTGCAGCTGGATTCGTCCAGCGCCCACTGTGACATGTTGAGTACTTCGCTGATAAAATTGCTCATATTCAGCGTGAATTTAAAACTGCATTTATTGTGGTAAGAGAAGCAGAGGTAATGGACACCCCATCTGCTCCTATTTTGTGGGATCAGTTTCAGACGGTGTCACCCACCGATGCGGGGGATGTTCTTGGAGTTGTAAGAGCCACCTCTTGTGAACTGGACCTTTGCCCATCCTGGCTGGTTAAGGTCAGTCGGGAAACGCTGGGGCCGTTGCCAACTGGGGTGGTCAATGCCTCCCTGCAGGAGGGAAGAGTTCCAGACTGACTCAAGGAGGCCTCTGCTCAAAAAACCATGCTTGACGTTAACTCCCTAGCCAGCTGTCAGCCGGTTTCTAACCTTCTGTTTCCAGGAAAGGTTACTGAACGGGGTGGGGCTCAGCAGCTGCGGGAGCATCAGGACTGCATCTGTTTTCTAGATCCCTCACAGTCTGGCTTTCACTCAGGGCATAGCACGGAGACTGCGCTTGTGGCATTGTTTGATGACCTTCACCGGTATTTGGATCAGGGTCAGTCATCTCTCCTGATCCTATTAGATCTGTCAACGGGTTTTGATACAGTTGACCACAAGACGTTGGTGGCCCGCTTGTGGGACCGAGCAGGTGTAGGCGGGACTGTTCTTGAATGGTTCCGCTCTTTCCTGGCCAGAAGAACTCAGCGTGTGGTCCTGGGGGACTGTTTTTCATCCCCTCATGACCTCACATGTGGACTCTCACAAGGTTCTATTCTGTCCCCTCTCCTGTTCAACGTGTATATGCAGCCGCTGGGCGAGACCGTGAGGGGGTTTGGCGTTCGGTGTCGTCAATATGCTGATGACACCCAGCTCTCTCTCATATTTTCATCAGACCCCAGCACAGCAGCCTCGGTGCTTACTCAGTGTTTGGCGGCTGTGGGGGACTGGATGAGGGCTAGTCATCTGAGGCGGAATTCTGATAAGATGGATGCGATACCGGTGGGCAGGGGCAAGGGAGTGGGGGCTCCCATCATTGATGGGGTGCGTCCCACCCCTCGTCTCTCAGGTCTGTAGTCTGGGTGTGTTCCTCGATCCTCAGCTCCGCCTGGATGTCCAGGTGGATGCTATGGCGAGGGGTGCATTTCCCCAATTACATCTGCTGCGGTGGCTTCGGCCATATGTTTCAGACTCAGACCTGGTTACCATTATCCATGCATTCATCACCTCAAGACTGGACTATTGCAATGCTCTCTAGGTGGGGCTACCCATGGTGACGCTCGGAGGCTGCAGCTGGTGCAGAGCGCGGCGACGGGTCGCTGGGAGCACATAAAACCCGTGCTCCGTTCTCTGCACTGGCTGCCTGTAATCTTCCGGGTCAGATGCAAGGTGTTGACCTATAAAACCCTACACAGTCTGGGCTATGTCTATCTACGAGATTGCCTTATCCGCAGGGCTCTGGATCAGCCCCTGCGATCATCGGGAAGCACCCTCCTTGCGGTCCCTCGGGTATCCCGGGGGCAACAATGGAGAGGGCATTCTTGGTGGCCGTGCCACAGCTGTGGAACTCCCTTCTGGTGGAGGCCCGGGTGGCCTAAGATCTCCCTTCATTTTGACGTCAATGTAAAACCTGGCTGTTTTGCCTGGCTTTCAGTGAGGGAGGGGGGTATGGGTTTAACTTGTGATTTTATTATTATGGATGTTTTTATGATGATTGTGAGCCACCCTGAGCTGCTTCAGCAGGATAAGACGGGATATAAACGCTTGAAAATAAATAAAATAAATAAAACTCCTATTGACTTGGACAGGGTGAGGCTTGCCCCCCTTGTCTATTGCTCCTCCTCTACCCTTAGTGGCAACAGAAAGCTAGTACTCTCAACTCTTTAAAGCTGGTCTTTTAAACGCCTGACATATTATTCTTAATACCTCCTGACATCAAGACTGTAGGTCCAGTCCAAAGAAATGATTACAAGTGTAAAAGAAAACCACCTTTCAGTCTCTATAATTTAGCAGGAATTAGTCAACCCACTCACACATACAAAATGTCAAAATATATATATATATACACACACAATGATGAGTCAAATTTCACATTTCTGATTCTGAGCTATTTTTGCAAATTATAGGTAAATGCTTAAACTAACTGGTATTTTTTTGTAATTATATATGATGATTTAGTACATAATTGCTTTTCACATCATTAAATGACTTAAATTAATATTGTTAATAGTTTTTAGTTAAATCTTCTAGGAGAGTTTGAACCTGCAGATATATATAAGGTACTATAGCTTTTCATTTTTAACACAAGTACTCTAATTAGTTTTCCTTCTTTAACAGTGCAATGCCTTGAGGCACTAAAGAGAAGACTTTCTTACCAAGAAAAACTTTCTATTTTTCTTATATTGAAAAACTGAACTTATTCGTCTGTCAAATTGTTTCAGTTTTCTTTGCCTCTTTTGCCAGTTCCCACAGATGAGAAACCATTCAAGGGTACTCCTGCTCAAACTCAGCTATGCCTTTAACTTGGTGGTTCAGGGAGGACAATTCTGCATTTCTGATCTCCCAGTTAACTCAAACAAAAAAAATTGAATCTGGTATGGGATTTTATTCTGACGAGGGGTTTTTAGTGAAACAATTTCAATGTTAGCCAATGTAATGCTGAGAAGGATTTGGTCTAGCTACTTCCAACACCACCCCACACTTTCCCCTGTTTTGAGTTGACCCTACATACTCAGTATATACTATATGAGTAAATCATGAAATCTGAAGCAAAGTTCAGAAGCATTTGCACATTCTCCTCAAAGTTTTATCTTCTGCGGAAGATCAAGCTTCCACTTCAGAAACTCCTTCACTCACCCAGAAGCCTGCTTGTCAAAACCTACTGCACTGAAAATACAAGTTTGATACATTTTTATGAAAATGGTTCTGTCCAAATTATAAAATCTGGAAGCCCGACATCATGTCTTCTGGTTCTCACATAGTCCATGTTTAAGTAAAACAATGTCTTATCACAGCTCAAGTTGCTATCTGCTATCAAATATGCTTATGAAGCCTGACTTGTAATCAATACCCCATTCTGCTTGATACACATAACTGAGCCTTAGTGGGAACTCGAGCAATGATCAGAGGAGACTTGTAGGAGTACAACTGGTGGTATGCAAACCACTACCAAAAACAACATCCTATAAGGACAAAGGAAGAATCTTTATTCTGGAGGAGTGGGTTTGTGTATAGTGGGAAAGATACCCCTTATTTGCCAAAAGTGGCAAAGACGACAAAGGGTGATTTCAGACGTTACGGGGCCCTTTGGCCCCGTACCGAAATCACCAAAATCATTCCCCCCCGGGATCACCCTGTAACGCCATAGCAGACGTGCCGGGGAGATCCCAGCGGGGAATGTGGGAGGGGGCGGGGCCGCGCGGCGCAACGTGCAGCCGCACGGCCCCGCCCCCTCCACGCACCCCGCCGCCCGCCCTCCAGGGAGATGGGCGGGCGGCGGGGCCACTGCGGCCGCCGCGTCGGGCCGGAAGCGCCATGGCCCGGGATCCCGCCGGGGACGTGACTTTTTCTTGGTCCCCGCTGGGGATCTTTTTGACCACGCTTCCCGGGACATTCCCCCAGCTAGCCCGGGAAGCGTGGTTCAAATTGACCCCATGTGGGTATTCACCGTGGCGAACATCCGGCGGCCGCCAAACAGACGTTCGAGACACGGTGACCACAGGTGGGTATTCACCGTGGTTCACCGTGATCTCGTAACATCTGAAAATACTCAAAGACAACATATCACTGAACAAGATTCAGGGACAGAATCCTAGTAGGTGTCCTAGTTCATTCCCACTACCTAGTTATTGTGGGGAGGGAACTGGACTTCTAATTAGGGCAGTGTTCCTGAACATCGTGACACTTCTCCTGCACAAGCACCCACACGCACATGAGCTTTGCCAAGAGAGGTCAAATATTTTGATCCGTACGCCAAATGATTGACATGATATGAAAAGGAAGAATCCTGAAACTTCTTTTAAAGAGATATATTATGGCATGAGCAATTGCAGATCATTTAAGAGTCCTTTAGAGTCATTTTTGTTTGGCCTGCGTTGAGCAGGCACTTCCTATAATTCACCATACGTGCACGTACGCATAGTTTTTGAAAGTTCAGATACCACTGAGGTTTCATCAGACTGCAAATGTTATTCATTTAGCAATGAGTTCTATATGAAGAAATATTCTTCACCCTAAGGAGCTTACAATGTAAGGCTCTGATCCTCAGTGCTCCACTAGAACAAGGCCAAGGATTGCAGCCTAAATCAGAAAAAAAAATTCCCATCACAAATCTGTTCATTTTAACTAGGAAACCCCTGAGGAAGAGAGCCAAACATTCTGCCCTCTTATTTTGCAAATGAAAGCACAACAGTCTTAAAGAGTCCTGACTCCACCAAAACAGCAAAGTGATTTATGTTACAGAAAGTTCAACTGATTCAGCAGACTATTTTTATAGCATGAAATATAAACCTGAATGTTTCTATAAACGTCTCAAAAAGGAAATCTCTTCTAGTCTTCATTTCCCCAGATTGTTGCATTACATTATACAAGGGATCTCCTTTACCTTGGATATTCCGAGGCCTGCTGGAGTTATGGAAGTCACAGATCTTGTCCCATTTATCTTGCACTGCCTCTGGTGTCATGGGATGATTCTTCTGTCTGACAATGGAACCCAGGGAGCGCTCCCAGCGCACTAATTAAATAGTGAAAATAGAAGACATTGATCTTTGAGTTCAAGGTGGTGTTCAACAAAGACAAACTGCAGAACCTTTCAATTTCTCTGGTGCACTTTTAGAAAAGATAAGTAAAATTCATTCCAAACCTCCCAGAAGAAAAGGCTTGGTCACATTCTGTCTAAACTAACCTGCATGCATTAGGAGAACTGCAGTGACGCCATTAGTTTCGGATGCTAATATACAATTGTTTGTAAAGAATTTCAGTTTTTGAACACTTTCCTGTCTTATTCCTTTTGTGTGTTATTCTTTGTGCTGATGGAATCTTTTCAGTAAAAATAAAAATTGCATCCCTTTTCTGTCAGTCCAAAAGCTATATGCAAACCAGCCCTCAACTAGGCTTACAGTATTGATTCAAAAGATAAATTTAAAGCATTTATATAAACTCTTCTTTCCTTACAACAGCAAAGCTACGGCCAGAGTCACTGGTACAAGGCTTGACACCTGTACCAACTGCTACAAGCTCCCAGTACTCAGGCAGCCTTGTCCCCAGTGCTTTTGTGCTGTGCTAGGATGCAAGGAGACAACAGTAGGCTTCAGTTGGGAACAGAGCTGCAATCAGGGCAGGAGGGTAATGGACAGCCAGAAGTGGTAGCAGTGGGAGGAAAGGAGGAAGGAAGGAGAGAGAAGGGAACAAGTCCTGAAGTCAGAAAGGAGAGAGAAAAAGTTAAGCAGGCAGCTGGGTTTGGAGCCCAGGGAACAGGAAAAAAGGGGGTCCAGCTGAGAAGTTTGCTATAGAGCCCAAGGCATTCGGGATCTACTATAGTTCACAGATTCTGGAAGAGCTTGGAGCTATAGAGGAATGGGGATGAAAATATTAGTATCACCATGGAATGAGAAAGGAGAATTGGTCACCTACCTTGGTGAATTCTTTTCTCCTCTGTCTATGGATGATCCTCCATACGGGTAGCTCTGCGAATGGTCGCCAGGAGGCAGAAGAAGAAAACGCTTTGATGCGCATGCATGTATAGCTATCCCCTAACTCTCCTCAGTCCATATCCTAGCCGAGGGCATAGTCTCTAAACAACACTTGTAAATTTGCCAACAGGCTAACCCATGTATGGTAACTAAGAACTGGTATTTGTGCTAATCAATAAAAAACGTATAACTTGTTACTCCCCCAATTAGGCCTCTAAATTCTATGTAAAATTCCCTGTAATATTCTGTAATTGTAATGAGTTTCAATCTTTTTGTCTGGTTTGCAATTATCCCTGACGCTGTTTGGCAGGGTGGGTCGGAGGATTATCCGTAGACAGAGGAGAAAAGAATTCACCGAGGTAGGTGACCAATTCTCCTTTCTCCCTCTGTCTCCAGCTAATCCTCCACACAGGATATACCCAAGTCATCACATTCCCTATGGGTGGGCACAAACAGTGCCAGGTGAATCCAGCACTGCCTACAACACCCTCCCGCCAAACGTCACCTCTGCAGATTTGAACACGTGCAGTTTGTAACGTTTAACAAAGGTATGCAAGGATGACCAGGTAGCCGCCCTGCAAATCTCCTCATAAGAAGCCCTTTCCTTAAAGGCATAAGAGGTAGCCACACTCCTTACCAAATGTGCCCATATCTGGATAAGTGGAACCCTGTTCTTCGCCTTATATGCCTCTACAATGCACTGTTTTACCCATTTAGATAAAAGTGTTTTTTATGCTTTCAATCCGCCCTGCCCCAGTCTGATATTGATACACAGGGCTGCAGTGGATCTAAGACCCCGAGTTCTAGCCAGGTATATTCTTAGTGCCCTACAGATATATCCTTTCCTTTGGGTGTGATGGTTTTGGACAAAAAGGTAAGACAATTTCCTGGGCCCTATGGAATAACGAGTTAATCTTAGGGACAAAGGCCTGGTCCGTCTTAAGTATCACTGACTGCTCCTGAAAAGTACAAAAGTTCTCCTCCATAGAGAGAGCTCCTAATTGAGACCCTTCTGTCTGAGGTGACCGCCACTATGAATACCACTTTAAGAGATAGCATGTATAAAGAAACATGCTATAACGGTTCAAAAGGTGGCCTGGTTAGAGCATCTAGAACAAGATTTAAGCTCCACGAGGGGCATCTATGTACTACTGGAGGGGAGACTGACCTAGCTGCCCTCTGGAACTGTCTCACATGTCTATGAGATGAGATCTGTTTATTTGTAATCACCCTCAGGACTGCGTCAATTGCTGCTGCTTGTCTCGCCAACGTGTTAGGCTTCAAACCCCTATCTAAACCCTCCTGTAAGAACTGCAAAATGACTGCAATCTCTGTTCTACAGGGATCATAACCCCTCTGTGTTGTCCACAGAGCGAAAGTTTTCCAAGTCACTCCATATGCCCTTCTGGTGGCTGGACGTCTGGATTGTTGTAGAGTTGCCAGAACCGCATCTGAGTATCCCTTTTTCTTTAAGGCTGAGCGCTCAAGAGCCTTAAGACGTGTCAGTCTTAAGACATGCAGGTTCTCGCAGAACAGAAGGCCCTGGTTGAGAAGGTCTGGTCTCAACGGAAGCATTATGTGGTGTGAGACTGAGCTCTATCAAGTCCGAAAGCCATGGTCTTCTGGGCCACCATGGGGTTATCAGAATCAGGTGGGCTTGTTCCTTGATGAGTTCTGCCACTGTCCTCGCTATCAAGGGGGTGGGAGGAAATGCATAGAATAGGCCTCTTGGCCATGTCTGGTTCAGAGCGTCCACTGCGACTGCTGTTCTGCATGGCTCCTTGGACATGAAGTTCGGTAGTTGTGTATTTTCCTGGTTGGCGAATAGGTCCGCCATCGAAAGTCCAAACCTCGTCACCAGGTCCCTGAACACCTCCTTGTGCAGGGTCCATTCGTGGGGGTCTATTGACCTTTGGCTGAGCCAGTCTGCCTGTCTGTTGTCCTGTCCCTTGATACACAGTGCCTTGAAGGATAGGAGGTTCTTTTGTGCCCAAGAGAACAGTCTCACCGCCTCCTTGTGTAGAGTTGGTGCTCTGGATCCACCCTGGCGGTTTACATAAGTCTTGGCTGTCACGTTGTGTGTGTAAATTAGGATGTGTCGTTTGTGGAGATTTTGAGACAGCTGTTGTAATGCTAGTCTGATCGTTTTCACTCCAGGAAGTTGATACTGCGATCTTGATCCCTCCTGCTCCAGAGGCCCTATACCGACCTGGGACTGGAGTGCGCTCCCCATCCTGATAAACTGGTATCTGTTGTGACCATCTCCCGACTTGGTTCCGCCAAGGGGGTTCCTGTGGAAAATGTTTCTGCCCTTAACCACCAGGACACTGAGCATGTAAACCCTTGGGGAATGGTTACCAAGGGTTGAATCCTAGCGTGAGCCCTGTCTACAGAGACTGCAGCAGCTGTTGTAAGGGCCTGAGGTGGAAATGGCCCCACTGCACTTGTCTGGTGCACGATATCAGGAGCCCTAGGAGCTAAGACAGGTTTTTTAGTCTCTCCTCTGATGGCATAGAAGGTGTATTAATGATTGTATCTTGTGTTGTCTGAGAGGTGGGATGAATGCGACTCCTAAGGTGGTATTAACAATGACGCTCAGGTGTTCCAGTCTTGGGGGGGGGGAGAGAGATGGCTCTTCTCCTTGTTGACTAGAAAGCTGTGTGAGTTGAGATAGATTATAGTGCTGTCCAAATCCTCGAAGATCTTTTGGTGGGACTGAGCTCTGATCAATAGATCGTCCAGGTAGGGGTATAGGTGAATCCCTTCCAGCCTGAGATTCACTGCCAGGGGTAGGACTTTGATAAATGTTCTCGGAGCTGATGACAGCCCAAAACNTGGTTTGCAATTATCCCTGACGCTGTTTGGCAGGGTGGGTCGGAGGATTATCCGTAGACAGAGGAGAAAAGAATTCACCGAGGTAGGTGACCAATTCTCCTTTCTCCCTCTGTCTCCAGCTAATCCTCCACACAGGATATACCCAAGTCATCACATTCCCTATGGGTGGGCACAAACAGTGCCAGGTGAATCCAGCACTGCCTACAACACCCTCCCGCCAAACGTCACCTCTGCAGATTTGAGCACGTGCAGTTTGTAACGTTTAACAAAGGTATGCAAGGATGACCAGGTAGCCGCCCTGCAAATCTCCTCATAAGAGGCCCTTTCCTTAAAGGCATAAGAGGTAGCCACACTCCTTACCAAATGTGCCCATATCTGGATAAGTGGAACCCTGTTCTTCGCCTTATATGCCTCTACAATGCACTGTTTTACCCATTTAGATAAAAGTGTTTTTTATGCTTTCAATCCGCCCTGCCCCAGTCTGATATTGATAAACAGGGCTGCAGTGGATCTAAAACCCCGAGTTCTAGCCAAGTATATTCTTAGTGCCCTACATACATATCCTTTCCTTTGGGTGTGATGGTTTTGGACAAAAAGGTAAGACAATTTCCTGGGCCCTATGGAATAACGAGTTAATCTTAGGAACAAAGGCCTGGTCCGTCTTAAGTATCACTGACTGCTCCTGAAAAGTACAAAAGTTCTCCTCCATAGAGAGAGCTCCTAATTGAGACCCTTCTGTCTGAGGTGACTGCCACTATGAATACCACTTTAAGAGATAGCATATATAAAGAAACATGCTATAACGGTTCAAAAGGTGGCCTGGTTAGAGCATCTAGAACAAGATTTAAGCTCCACGAGGGGCATCTATGTACTACTGGAGTGGAGACTGACCTAGCTGCCCTCTGGAACTGTCTCACATGTCTATGAGATGAGATCTGTTTATTTGTAATCTCCCTTAGGACTGCGTCATTTGCTGCTGCTTGTCTCGCCAACGTGTTAGTCTTCAAACCCCTATCTAAACCCTCCTGTAAGAACTGCAAAATGACTGCAATCTCTGTTCTACAGGGATCATAACCCCTCTGTGTTGTCCACAGAGCGAAAGTTTTCCAAGTCACTCCATATGCCCTTCTGGTGGCTGGACGTCTGGATTGTTGTAGAGTTGCCAGAACCGCATCTGAGTATCCCTTTTTCTTTAAGGCTGAGCGCTCAAGAGCCTTAAGACGTGTCAGTCTTAAGACATGCAGGTTCTCGCAGAACAGAAGGCCCTGGTTGAGAAGGTCTGGTCTCAACGGAAGCATTGTGTGTGGTGTGAGACTGAGCTCTATCAAGTCCGAAAGCCATGGTCTTCTGGGCCACCATGGGGTTATCAGAATCAGGTGGGCTTGTTCCTTGATGAGTTCTGCCACTGTCCTCGCTATCAAGGGGGTGGGAGGAAATGCATAGAATAGGCCTCTTGGCCATGTCTGGTTCAGAGCGTCCACTGCGACTGCTGTTCTGCATGGCTCCTTGGACATGAAGTTCGGTAGTTGTGTATTTTCCTGGTTGGCGAATAGGTCCTCCATCGTAAGTCCAAACCTCGTCACCAGGTCCCTGAACACCTCCTTGTGCAGGGTCCATTCGTGGGGGTCTATTGACCTTTGGCTGAGCCAGTCTGCCTGTCTGTTGTCCTGTCCCTTGATACACAGTGCCTTGAAGGATAGGAGGTTCTTTTGTGCCCAAGAGAACAGTCTCACCGCCTCCTTGTGTAGAGTTGGTGCTCTGGATCCACCCTGGCGGTTTACATAAGTCTTGGCTGTCACGTTGTGTGTGTAAATTAGGATGTGTCGTTTGTGGAGATTTTGAGACAGCTGTTGTAATGCTAGTCTGATCGTTTTCACTCCAGGAAGTTGATACTGCGATCTTGATCCCTCCTGCTCCAGAGGCCCTATACCGACCTGGGACTGGAGTGCGCTCCCCATCCTGATAAACTGGTATCTGTTGTGACCATCTCCCGACTTGGTTCCGCCAAGGGGGTTCCTGTGGAAAATGTTTCTGCCCTTAACCACCAGGACACTGAGCATGTAAACCCTTGGGGAATGGTTACCAAGGGTTGAATCCTAGCGTGAGCCCTGTCTACAGAGACTGCAGCAGCTGTTGTAAGGGCCTGAGGTGGAAATGGCCCCACTGCACTTGTCTGGTGCACGATATCAGGAGCCCTAGGAGCTAAGACAGGTTTTTTAGTCTCTCCTCTGATGGCATAGAAGGTGTATTAATGATTGTATCTTGTGTTGTCTGAGAGGTGGGATGAATGCGACTCCTAAGGTGGTATTAACAATGACGCTCAGGTGTTCCAGTCTTGGGGGGGGGGAGAGAGATGGCTCTTCTCCTTGTTGACTAGAAAGCNCCCCCACCCCCGGTGGGCCTTTTGGTCTCATTTCCTGCCTTGCGAGAGGCTTCTCCCGCCCTAGCTTTGGTTGCTACGGGGGTGGGGGAGGGGCTTTTGTGGGGACCTTTCGTTTGCAGCTCACACAGTCTGTCAAGAGACTGTGGTAGCCAGGAAGGGCATGTCTACTTGCGTGCTCTCCTGGATGGTTGCCGCTTGTTGCACTCGGTTTCCTTGAGCCGCCTCCATCTCAGCCCGTGGGAAATCGCACTGCTGTGAGGAAATCGCGCTGCGGCTGAAACGGCTCCCGCAGTGCGGTGCTGTTCCTCGGTGGGGGAAGACTTGAGATGGATTCCTTGGCTGGTGGGGTTAATAAAGATATGCCCCCTGCTCCCCCATTCCCAGGCACTTTGCGAGGGAACCGGCCAGGCGTCCCGCGTTCATCAGTCTCAGGGAATCACTGCCCCCTAGGCCCCGCCCGCTCACTAGATGTTGCCCTGCTTTTTCCTGAGCTTGCGAACTCTCTTTCCTGATCCTCTGATTTCTCTTTCCCTTTCAGGTCCGGAGAGAAGAAAATTGCGATTCCGACGGCCTGAAGGCAGAAAACGAACTGAGGAGAGTTGGGGGATAGCTCTACACACATGCGCATCAAAGTGTTTTCTTCTGCTGCTTCCCGGCGGCCATCCGCAGAGCTACCCGTGTGGAGGATTAGCTGGACACAGAGGGAGAAAGTTAAGACAAATCGGCAGCCTCTCAAAATAAGAGAGTGTCAAGCTTTTGTTTGAGGAAATTTCTTTAAACCACAGATAATCTAATAAATTCCTTGTCAATGATCTCCCATTTTTGATAAAATTATGAGCAGAGAAGGCTGTGATGAAATTATCCTGGCTGTTTATAGACATATTTGACCTATGCAAAACCATAGGTAAGGAGACCAGACTCCCTAACCAACTCTATTCTGAGCTGTTATCATATCAAGTGTTTTTATGGATAACTGTAGATCTATAAGCACAGTATCTTTTTTTTTGTCAAACTAGCTTCATGGATCTGACAGTAGTATCCAGCCATCTCACTGATGAACTTCGGCCTCACAGTTAGATATCTATGCCCTGATCCAAGCCCAATGGACCTGACTGGCTCCACCAGTCTCAGGTGAGGCGTAACCTTTGCCCAGGCTCCTCAGGCTCAGCTTCCCACTGGTAAGAGACTGCACACCCACGGAACACCACGTCATGGCGCTTCATGGGGATGGGACCATGTTAGAAAGGGTCAAGGAAACACCTTATCCCTACCCCTTCTCTGGCACAGCCCCACCCATGGGAGAGCAAACACCAATGTCACAGCGCTCCAGGAGGGCTCCACCACCCATATATGCTTCGGACCCAGGCTCCGAAGAGCTCAGCTGCACTGGCCTTGGATTGGCCTAACAAAGGTATGGACTAAAAGCTTTGATCTGAGCAGGGCTCAGGGCACAACACCCCTGTGGGATAAGGAAGATGCCTTCCACTTTTACAGATCAGGAACTGGCGCACAAGAAGTGTCCTATCTATATTGGTAATCCCACAGAGTGTACTATATCTGGGTTATTAGCATGCGTCAAATGTAAGTTACTTTCTTGGATGTATTTTTTATATTATAGGCTAGACAAAGTTCTACTATTTATAAAAAGAATTTTTAAAAAACATGAATAGCATACAAAAAAATTAATTTGTCCCTGGGCACCACATTCTTTGGCCAAGTTGGGAACCGAATCCAGGTCTCTAGAGTTCTGGTCTTTATCCACTAGTTCATTCTTCTTATCCTACCATTGACTATGAAATCATTGTCATAGTTACAGATTCTGATCTAGAGTAGCAATGGAGCAGTTCCTTTTTTTCCCCCTTCCCTCTGACAGATGCTAGAGAGAGTCCTGTCTGGCAAATATTTAGCTTCGCTCAGATTCTTTTGTGCAGGATACAATAATGTCATGTGTCTGCTGCCCCACCCTCTTGTACACAGAGTTTAGGAAGCTGCTAAAATAGAGGAAA
>QEPC01005945.1:0-11562 GCA_003113815.1 Sphenodon punctatus
GCCAGATTCAAGGTGTTGGTGTTGTCCTATAAAGCCATGCACAGTCTGGGCCCCTCATACCTCAGGAACCGCCTCGCCCTCCACATCTCAGAGCATTCGCTTCGGTCTACTGGGGGCACCTTTTGGGGGGTCCGGCGTGTAAAACGGGGGGCCACTACGGAGAGGGTGTTCTCAGTGGTCGGGTCATGACTTTCAAACTCCCTCCCGGAGGAAGCCCACCTGGCCCCAGGTCTGCTGGCTTTTCGCCGAGCTTGCAAGACCTGGCTGTTTCCCCAGACTTTTGGAGAGGAGGGTGAGGTAGTTTGGGATAAATCTGGGTTTTTATTCTTGGATTTTTATTGGATTTTATTGTTATATATTTTTTTGACTTTGTAAGCTGCCCCGAGATGCTGTAGGCATGGGGGGGCAGCTAAAAATAAAATTAAAAATAAAAATAATTTTTAAAAATATAAAGAAATAAATATTTCTATTGATGAGCTGAGGACACATGACAAGATGGGCTCAGGCAAGTTAACAAAGACAGAAGGGGAGCCAAATGGAGCAGCTATTGTCATCTGGGAAGGTGTTTTTATCTGAAAATACAGTATCTATGATAATCTACTGTCTCTGTAGTGTCCAGCTAACTGACAGGCAAAATGAACTGGTAAGCAGAGAGTGAGCAAGTAGGAGCAAATATCAGCCAGAGAATTGATTTTTCTCAGAGAACTCCTACTAAGATATGGCTAATCTCTGAGCTTTCTGCTGCTCGTGCAGTGAGAAAAGAGCAAAGGAGTTGGCCTTTCTGTGGCTCATGGGAGAGGTGCTGCTGCTCATGCTGTCAGAAAACTGATAAGGATTTAACCTTTATACACTTGCTAAACTAGTTTATGTTGCAAATGACACCCCCAAGCATAACAGCTTCTGTCTCTTATCCAAAAATACTTGGTCACCGCACCCATCGTATATAACTACCTAGCAACTGCACAAGCCAGTGTCTACAGAGATGCTGTAAACGGGGATGGTTTAAATTATGGCGAGAGGGAAGGTCCCGCTTTTCATCTTTTGGTTTAATAATCAGTGGTAAGATCACTCCGAAATTGAATCATATCATGTGAGGATTCCTTTTTTATGAAGCAAAGTAGTGTCTAGATAAATCTGACCAGCAAGCTGCTGTCATCTGAGTTTTGGGAGTAAGTCATTGGCAGTGACTCAGGTACACAAAGTCTTTTGTTAGCAATTTGGGTCAAGACTATAAACACAAAGAACAAAATGGGTAAGAAGAAGAGGATAAATTCAGCAGAAAGGCAAACATGTTGGATTTTCTCAGGGTCTCCTTTCTGAGACTGCTTTCTTGTGTCCTCATACCCTGTTTGGCTGGTGTAGCAGCCTAGGGCTAAACATTAAAGCGGACTATGCTATACTATGATTTTGTTAGGACGCTAGCTCAGTTGCTTTCTTGGAAGAGTCCTCAAGTGTATGTGCAGATAGAAGCACTCTTCCAAGACAGCATGGTCACCCATTGTATATCACTACCTAGCGACTGCACAAGGCAGTATCTACAAGGATGCTGTAAAGGGGGATGGTTGAAATTATGGTGAGAGGGAAGGTCCAGCTTTCCATCCTTCGTAAGATCACTGCAGTTCTAGAAAGATGTAACTTGAATTTTGATGTGGGAAATGGGTTTCCAAAACTAATAATCTAAAGAATGTCCAATAGCTGCTTTATTTATTTTGCTACACTTCCTTGTAAATGGAAACCAAACTCAAGTACCACTGGAAATTTAAGGCCAAAAGCAACTGCTCCTATGATTGTCCCTGCTAGTGTAGATTGGGGTGGCTGTTCTAAAATTTTCATAGTAGCACATCTCTAAGAAGTGTCACTGTCTGAAGGAGGCTAGAATTCTCTGTCAGTGTTGTATCTTTCATTCAAGCAACTCCAAAAGTCATTAACATGGCAGTTCCTAACCTGTGGGTTGTGACCCCAAGTGGAGTTATGTCATCTTTAGATGTGGGCCATAGAATGTCAGTATTGGAAGGGGATCTAGTGGAGCCATTAATAATATGCCAGAATTTCCTCGTATTCGACTCCTTTGCAGCCTTAATAAGATTAGACCATCTCAACTTATCATAAAGGGATTTCTTATACTTAATTAAGTTCCTATAATCTTTCTTATATAAGAAGTATGATTCCGGGAGAGCAGGAATGCTCCTCTTCCTATAGGCCTGGAAAACATCAGTAAATTTCCTCCTTGCAGCCCTACAATCGGCATCAAACCAAGGCTGATTTGATTACTATCCCCTGCCCGGTGAGCCTTCACGTTCACAAGGCCATAATTGGTAATCTTGGCCTTAAAAATCGCACAGATCCTATCAAAACAATCGATTGTGGCAGAAGGACTTACTGACCCAGCAATTGCCAAATGAAGATGTGTAACTGACTCACCCTGAATGCTACCTTCAAGTAATGAGGCCAGAGCTTGCGACCATTTCACCATGCAATGCTTATCAGACTGGGCATCCTTATCCCTGTCCAAAATCCCCACATCCAAAACAGTAGGAAGACAGCTACAGACTATTGTCAAATTCAATGGTAAATGGTCTGTGAACAGAAATGCATTCACACCAAAGTTCCTTATCCAAGGGATTACATTGGTGGTAACAGCTATATAATCGACAACGCTAAGGTCCTGCGGGCCCACAAAGGTAAGTTCTCTCCAAGGATCTTGAAATCCAGCACCATTGAGCACAGTCATCTTGAAATCCCTAAGTAACTTGGCAAATCTTATCCCAGAGGAAATTATTTTATGGTCCTTTGAGATATGAGGGTTGAGAGGCGCCGGAGGGGAAATAGGCAGTTCTTCTAAATAGGGTTCGAGCGAGTCATCATCCTGACCCATCCTAGCATTAAAATCTCCAGACAGGATGAGCACGGCACTGGGATACTGAAGTAAAAGATCCTCAAGGATCTTTTCTATCTTTGACCATAACTTAGGGTCAAATGAGCCTGCGTTCAGCGGTGGGATATAGGTGGTTATGAGAATAATCAAATGATTACCCATCTGCAATATCACACCCACCGCAAGACCAGGGAATCTAAGTTCAGATTCAACCACATCCACCAGATTTTCTCTGACAAAACAGCATACACCCTCCACGAGGATGGCCCCTTGATTGAACTTGGACTGCAGGAATTGCATATGATTTATAATGACAAAGAGCCGGTAAATCCCGAGCCCATGTTTCTTGCAGCAGAATAATGCTAAAAGATGTAACATACGTGATGAAATCCCTATTGGTGCTACGCGAGGCCCAGCCCGAAGAATTCCATGAGCAAAGAGTCAGCTCATGGGGAATGCTCCACTGTCAGGTATTACTTATGGAGGTCCCATCCTTGGGTAAGGTGCCCAAGGGGCCCCAAAAGTTATCCTGAAATGGAATATCTGGGCCCAGGGAAGCATTCTTAGATGAAATATCAGGGATTATGCCAGAAACGCTCTGACCAACCGCACCAGAGGTGGCCTCCCTGCGAGAACCCTGCATAGCTCAACTGATTATTAGTTATAGGGAGAAGGGTCACAGGATCACTCTGTACGGGTCCTGATACATCCATCAGATCCACCTGGTTGGGGTTCACAACAGATGCACCATGATTGTTCTTAATATCATTGGCCCCAGGAGATGGAATATTACTGGAGGCCAAATTAATGAGTCTTGCAGTAATCGAGGTGCCACTAGGGAGATTATTGACAGTATCCTGGATATTATTGGACATGTGGCACCTACACCTAATACCAGAATTGTTGGGCTTACCTGATTCCTGCACAGGAATCTCATTGGGATTAGAAGATAAAAGGGGTTTAGTGACCTCATCAATATAAACTTCACCGCAAAGTATTCCCCAAGAAAAAAGGGTGTCTACCGGCGAAAAAACTCTAGATGCAATATCAGATGAGTAAAAATTAATAATCACTCTCTGAAGAGCTCTCCAATGGACTCCACTGCCGATTGCTCTGTGGGTGGTTGGTGGGTGGAGATGGGTGTTGCGTGGGAGCATGCACGCACCAACACCCATCGCAAGTGATGTTTACACAGACATCTCCACCCAGAGGAATGCACCCCACCCACCACAAGTGGTGACTGTTTACACAGACGCCTGCACCCATCTCCACCCAGAGAAAATGGGTGGAGGCATCTTGTGTGAAAAGGGCCCATGTTGCAGGGCTGCAGTGTTGCCCTGTACCATGTATAATAAAAGGTAACACCCATTTTATCTGTTTTAGAGTGTCTGTGTAAAAAGGGCCATAGTGTGCTCGCTTACAACTTAGGCTCCATGGACCCACACTTTGCCTTTGTCTTTCAGCCTCAGTCCTTTTCCTCTGCAGGTTAGGGGCAATACTGAAGCTGGGGACAGAAGGGGGTAAGGGGCCAGATTGCTTGCCTGCCCCCTCACCCCCTTCTTTCCCTATATCCTTTCATTTGCGTTGAAGGGTTGGGGGGAAGTGTATGTATCAGCGCAGGGCATAGAGGTGTTGGGAGGGGTGTGTATCTGTGATAGGGAACAGGAGTAAGGGTGTGTGTGTGTAATGGCAAAAAAAGAAACAGAAGAGGAGGTGGAATAACAGGGAAGGAGGCAATAGTGAGTGCAATGACAGGGAGCCAGCCATGGGAACTGGGTGGAATGATAGCAATTCTCTCCATGGTTTTCTATCACTCTTCTGAATGACTTATTTCACTCAGAACTGGACCTGGAACAAAAAAACATGGCGAGTGCTGCTTCTGTTCAAAGCAGGGCATTCGCCAAGATTCGCATGGCATGGAAACTTACCAGCTTTCCCATGGTTTTTGCCATTCTCTAATATTTTTTGCACATTGAACGGGGCTGCCCCGCATGCACCCTCAGGGGTGTGGAGATGAAAACTTGCCAGCTAAGCACAGAGGAAGTGCTGTGAATTGCCAAAATTATGGTGGATTTCTTGTTTCCTTCCTCTTGCCTGTTGAAATTATGTCAGCTCAGGGGGAAGCAAATAATAATTACACACAACCTTAGATTCGGTTTCCCTGAGCCACCAGTAAAAGTTAGACATAGCAACACACAAGATTATTTTTAAAAAATAAAAATCAAAACTAAATTTGATTTCCAGTTTCAGAAACAGCCAAACTGAAAGTCACCACTGGCAGGACTTGAATTAAAAAGGCATAACAACAGGCACTGAGAGTTTCTCTCCTAACTATAAGCACATCAAAGGCTTTTCTCTCTCTCTCCCTCCCTCCCTCTGGCAGCGTCTAATGTGCACCCCGACTGCAAGTTAACCCTCTACCTGCTCCCAGTGCCCCCGCCCACAAATTAAACGCTCCTAGTCCACCCCCCTGCATAACATGCCTTTCAACCTCTTGGGGTCAGACACCATCTTCCCTTCTTCCTGCTGATGTTTGAGTACCTCTGCTGACCTCTGCTGGCCTGCTGAGGCTAATGCGCATATGTGACATTGGGCATTTTTACACACACATTAAAGTTCCAGATTTTTCAATCTTCTGGGTTTACAAGTCCACAAGTAAGTTTCGGGTGCATTTCTCTCTCTCTCTCGCTCTCGCTCTCGCTCTCTCTCTCTCTCTCTCTCTCTCTCTCTCACACACACACACACACACACCTGCCCTGAGGCAGTTCCTGGATGCATTCTTCACACAAACACTGCCCTGAGGCAGCCTAAAGTAGCCTCAGCTGTAGATGTGACAGGCTGTCATGGAAACTAAGTGACCACAGCTGCCTGGAGTAAAGCAGTTTACCAGGAGAGGTTGTGGGAGAGGTTCTACGCAGAAGATCAAAGATCGGGATGTTTAAAATCTGGGTGAGTGATTTAGACACACAGAAAGTTCAGGATGTAACAGCAAACATCCAGGAGAAATGTGTGTGTAAAAACACCCATTATGAACTCTCCCATTGTCTAATAGGGAAATTAAGAAATGTACAACTTTAAAACTATGAGATGGATTTTGAAAAAAAAGGAACACACCAGAACACACCCTTGAATTCTCTAACAGCACTTCCCGTCACAAAAGTTTTCAAAAAGAACACTTTTGACCCAATAAAAAAAGCATCTGAAACTTTTTTGGTTTTTTGGTCCAATTTGCATGAAATTTTGAAAGATTATACCCCTCACCTATGCAATCCTCTCTGCCAAATTTCAGACAAATAGAATGAATGGTGCCAATTTTATAAGCAGCAGTATGTTCATGTGTTAAACAGAGAGATGCAAGCTGGCCTTAACTATATCCAGCTACTCCCACAGATCTATAATATACCTTTTCCAGGTCATTATTGTTGTCTGGGTAGGAAGATATATCTAGTATCAGTCAGGATCATGAGTATTGTGTCCAGTTTCGGATTCCTCATTTTAAGAAGGACTCCTTATTTTCCTTGCAGATGCATCAGGTGACATACTGGTTAGGCTGAAAGGCCTTTTCCTGTTGCTAAATTTTCTAATGACTGCTTGACAAGTTTAACTAACAGAAGAGAATGCTGAAGATATAGGTTTCAGTCTCTAAGGAGATCAAAGAAAATGTCTGACTCCAAATGCATCATGGCTCACCAAATAATAGCAGGCTTTCTGTCCATTTCCTTTCATCATGATTTGTTTCTTTGTAGTTGTCTTTCTGATAAGTCAGTCTACTTCCTGGATAGCATTCTGTTACCATGCTCTAGAAGTCATTTCCTAAAAGCAATTAAAACTCATGTCCTGACTCTCTGTGCTTAATTAATGTACTTATATAGCCAGACTAAAGTGTTGAGCCTCTTTTTTCTTGTTTTGATTAGAGTGGATAGTGAATTGATGACTGATAGCATCTGCTCTGAAAGGGGACAAAGGTTTTTAAGAATAACATTTCTTCTGCTAATTCACATATTTTTAATTAAGATTTGTTTAATTTCTGTGAGATGATCAGTTTAATTTTTATGAGATCAGTTGAAACAAGGGTATGTTTTGAATCAATTGGTCTTAGAACACCGAGCAGTTTGCATGTTGTTGAAATCTGGGAACCTGCCGATACTGTAAATTAGCACTTTCTGCTCCACACTTTCGCACTTGGTTTCCAGTGGCTTGAGGTACATTCACAAAACCTGTTAACAGTGAGGAAACCGTTCAGAGAGCAGCCTGTGCAACTGCCAGCTTGCCCTACGGACTGGTGTTTCATCAAGAGCCTTGATGCACTAATGTGACCCCTTGACGCAACACTCAACACAGTGGGGAAGCTGCAGTACATGTGCTTTCCCTCTCTTTGAGTGGGTTGTGGGAATGAGACCTTGGATTTTTTCAGTCCAGCTCATGTCAGTAATATTTAAACACATATTAGGCTATTATACAAACATTATTTTATTTTATGTCTGCAAGTTCAAAAGGCTGTTTTGTTGATTGTATGAAAGAGCTTTGTGTTAGCTCACCAAGTGTAAGGAAGCAGGTGTCTATATCGCACAAATCGCCACCACTTCTGTTATTAGTTGGCAAATTCTGTTAAGAAGACAAGAATAAATGAGGTTGGTGAGTGGATGGTGGTTCTTTCATGGTACACATGGGTGTAGTTGTCTGACTTGCACAGTTGGGAGACTAAAGTGAAAGTATACTGTGCCAAGTAAAGCTAAAAAGTTAACACACTTGCCTAGTAACCAGCCAGTTTTGCTAGATGACTGTTGCTGCAGCTCATTTAGAGATTAAAGACTCCTGATTTGCAGGGACTTGAGACAGACAGCAAGGAGAAGGGGATTGGCACAGGCACAGAGGCTGGAGTAACTGTGTTTGTGTCTCAGCATCATGGGAGTTTCAGAAATGAACAGTATAGTTGTCTTAGCTTAAAACAGGCAGAGAATTTCATTCTTGCTGCTCACAGCTAACTAACTGCTGCTAGTTATCTCTCTATGCTGCCCCCTACCTCCCAGTCCCTTGTGAAACCTGGGATGAACTAATCTGGATCTATTATTAAGAAAAGATATTATTATATAATTACTAGTATCATGGAAGGGATCCTTCATGAACACTAAACTGTCCTGTTTAGGATGATAATTTATTAATCTGACTGCTTTGTACTTATCCCTATTTGCAGTGGTCAGATGAATAAATGATCACCCTGTATATATTGTTGTTGGTGGGACTTTCTGGACTACACAAAAATAAGGAATAGAGAAATTTATTAATAATTTGTAATTGCTCAGTTCATGTATCCAAATACTGTGCTTATGAAATGTTCTCTACAACTAATTATTTGTGGAATGTGGTTAGGCAAATGATGATGTTTCAGCTCCCTGATGTAATGACAGAAACTTTTAAAATATGAGAATGGGGAATAGAATACCCCTGTTTACACACAAATGCAGGTAATCTCCCTGAAAAACCTACTGCCCAAATTACATGTACGTTTGTAAACAGCCAACAGTGGATGTAAACATAGGGTGAAAACAAACAAGACATTAGTCCTCACCTGCAGTGTGTTCACACTCTCATTTATTAGGTGGCTGTCAGATGTTAGCCCACACCTGCCACTTGGCCAACATCCACCAAACACTCATGGTCTCTTCAAGGGCTGCTTTTAGACAAGCACCTTCCCACCCACTATGCACCTACCATTCACCCATTATACATGTTACAGGGCACCCATAGGGCACCACTGCAGTGGGTGGGGAGGTGCTTCTCTAAAAGCACCCAATGAGATCGCAGGCCCACCATTCAGGCTAATCTGGGCTAATGCACACCCTTGTGTCCATGACCCTTCTGTTCAGTTGTGTGAAGCCTCGTCTGTGTACAGGTCCGGCAGCACCATAGAGTCAAGATCAAAAAGCCTAGAGTGCTCAGAGAAGTGACCACTTCTAGCCCCTCTCTCTACTGTTGCTCTCACTGGTGTCTTAAAACCCACCACACCATTTACCAGCTGCAACTACTCCTGCTTCCAGCATGGAAGCTGCGACTGCCAGGAGACCTCTCTCCATGTCCATCCCCACCCCAGAGCCAGCATGGGTCAATGCAGACATGGACACCATGACTCGCATGGCTTCACGTCGAGAGCCTGCCTTTCTTCAGTGGAGGTTTTTTCTCTGGCTGAGGAGAATGGTAAGTGAATGCACCTGGGGGCAAGGTTCATGTTTACTCAAAGACTTTACATTTTTTTGTTATCTAACATTGTTTTCTGTGTTGCCAGGTGGCCAGGAGAACACGAAAACAGCTCCACAGGATGGGAAACAGCTCCACAGGATGAGAAAGTATGCACAGGAGTCAATGGGAAGGCACTATGGTGGGTCTGCAGGCTAAGGAGAGAACCAAAATAGTGGCTTGGGGGGGCGGGGAGGAAGAATGGTGCAAATGGCAGGGGTACCTCTACAGTGACCGTAGGGAGGGGTGGGAGAAGGCACTGGAACAGTGGAGACAAAATGGTGTCTGGGCATAGAAGCATAGATGATGGCTGGGGGAATGGTGTGAATGGCAAGAGGAGAACCATATTTATTTATTTATTTATTTATTTTATAAACTTCTACCCCGCCCCTCCTGCCATGCAGCTCGGGGCGGCTTCCAACATTTTAAATACAATAAAATACAATAAAATCAGTTAAAATGATAACTGGTATCCCCTGGATATGAGCTGGTATCCCACCGCAGCAACTGCCCCAGCAGCCGCATAGGCCACATACTCATTCCTGCTTCCTTTTGGCCATGTGTGGGGGTGGAAGCCTAAATGGTAGTGACGGGAAACCAAACTGGTGCCAGCAGGGAAAATCACATGGCACTGGGATCCTGCCACAGCAACCACCACAGCAGCCACATGGGTACTCATTCCCACTTCCCTTTGGGCAGGCGGGGCCCTGAAGCACTGGGGCAGGATGATATGGTCGGAAGGAATGGTTGTCCTTGTTACCTTGCTGCTACAGATCTGCCAGCACAATGGGTGTGAATGGAACTCTGTGCCACAAGCGCCCAGCAGAACCACAATCTGCAGCTCCACAACCATAACCTTCTCCTTTCTGCTTAGGACAACACATGGGGGGGGGGGGGGGGAATCAAGGCTACAAAGTGATTATTTTTCTGAAATAAGGTAATTTTTATCATTTCTGTAAAATGAAATTATTTTTATAAAATAAATTATTTCTCTAAAATAAAATATTTTTTCTTATTTTAATAAAATAACTAATACAAGTAAAATAACTTTAACAAAATTAATTTTTAAATTACTTATTTTAATTAAGTTTTGCAGTCTTAACAAATGATCTGTAATCACTATTCTTTTCTTGTGTTTACAGGAAGAGTAAACTCATGGAAGAACTGAACCCATGGAAGAACTGAACTCATGTAAGGCAAGAACTCCTCCAAATAAACATGGATGGTACGGTGCAGTTTCAAAGCCAGGGGATAAATATAGGCAGTGCCAAGGTTCCCCTGCCCTCTACCCATCCCCCCTTGCAGTAGAAATACTAAGGGCACCCACCCTTTCGCTTCTGCCTGTACCCCTAGGTGTAATGTTAAAGGGGAGATGGGGCAGATTCCATTCCCCCATCTTTTGTGTAGGGAGACACCCATGAACCCACCTCCTCAGCTATTGTGGGGGAAGTGCATGCATCCCCCTATCTTCCTGAAGTCCCCCTGTGAACCAAATCAGAGCTGGTACAAAACTCTGTGGGCTGAATTTTCCTGGGCAGGGTGGACCATGGGCCTGGCCACACCAGGAGTGCTCCAGCCGGGGCCTGAGGATCTCAGCTACCTGCAGGGCCATCCTGACCCAGGCCCTGGGAAGGGGGCACACAAGGTCCCTCTGCCCTCCTCCCCACTCTGCCCACCCCGTGGAATGGACCACCAGGGTGTGTGTTCATATTGAGTGAGTTCCTATTGTTTTCTCTTATTTACGAAAACTAATGGATGCCCATTCGTTTTTGTAAATAAAAATACGAAAATGCAAATGACTTTGTTTGCATTTAAGAAATTTAAACATTTTAAAAATCACTACGTATGCACAAAATGGATGCCAAGGCCATTCTGCTCAGGCATGGTCCTTTTCCAAAATGGTGCCGGTAGCATTGGCACCATTTTGGAAAAGAGCAGCTGTTCTGCGCATGTGCAGACTGGGTTTTCCAAAATGATGCCGATGCTTCTGGCACCATTTTGGAAAAGGGCGTATATACACGAATGGTCTGGCAGCCATTTTGTTCATGTGCAGTGTGGTTTTTAATTTTTTTAAATAAAAAAATCACTGCGCATGTGCAAAATAGCCACTTCAGCTGGACCATTTTGCATGCATGTCATTTTCCAAAATGATGCTGGAAGTGTCAGTGACATTTTGGGAAAGGGCCGTGCATGTGTAGAACAGCCCTGGCAGCCATTTTGCACATGCAAAGTGTTGTTTTTTAAATTTATTTTATTTTTAAATTTTCAAACAGAAAAATGAAAACAAATGGGTTTCCTATGAAAATTCCCCTAAATGAATCATTTTCATTATATGAAAACAAAAATCTGCCTTGCACCCTCCCTTCATACCTTCAAATCTCTCCTTAAAACTCACCTCTTTCGCTCTGCTCTGTCTGACTCTTTATCCTGCTGAGCCACTATTCCTATACCTA
>QEPC01005945.1:25017-38651 GCA_003113815.1 Sphenodon punctatus
GCTGCTGGTGCTGGGGGGTGGACTCGCCTCTGAGTCTTTTTTTAAACAAAAATCCAGGCTGGGCAGGGTGGGTGGGGGGTGTCCCCCCTTCCACCCGCGCAGCCTGGACTCGGGGAGGGTTTGTTTTTTGTAACTTTTGTGGTGGGGCTTTAAGTTTTTTACATTGCAGCCATTTTTAAATGGCTGCAATGCAAAAAAATCCGGTACCCCGGAATCCGGTACCCGGACCGGATTACCGGGTCGAATCCGATAATGCCGGTACACCCGGTACCAGCATTATCGGATACCGGATTTACCGGTTTTCCCACCCCTACCCTACACCCAGAGAGCCAGCAACCAGATACAGAAGAGAAGGAGGCGGAGGCAGAGGGGACGGGGACCTGGTCCCTGAGGGGAGTGGTAAGTCAATCCTACTTCATTCCAAGTTCTCATGGCGGCCCAGCTTTTATTCCATGGAATCCCCCATTAATCCCCTCATAGGCATAGGCAAGCCACAATCATTGATAGGAGGGCACAATTTCATGAGCCACATCGCAAGCTGTTAACAGAAATTAACAAATGACACGCTGTGACAACCGAATTCCACAGTATTGTTCCTCAACTGCTGCTCTGCTACCCACTGGGAGTGTCCAAGGGCCTCTTTCCATGGGACCTGTTTCCTTAAAGGGCTAGGGCAAGGGAAGCCCCAGTAATCTGTTACCACTACCGCCCCTGTTCTCGGCCTCTGGAAGAAGAGATACATGATCCAGACCAACAGAGAATGCCAGAGAGACAGTCCCAAACCCTGACCCAGCCTGGTCCATATAAGTCACAAGCTGGTGGTGCCTGGGAGCCAAGGGGATTGGTTCTTAGCTGAGCCCCCACAGTCAGGCACTTGGAAAGGCAATGGGGACACATCCCCGTGGACCCACAGCTCTCTCCCTCCCATCCAGCCCTGAGTGACTCTTGTCCCAAGGGTGCTGCTATAAGCAGGGTGCCAGGAGATGTTCCGCAGGGGGGCTGGCCCAGGATTCTGCAGTAGTTCCTGAGGAGGCATGGCCTCCAGTCTATTTGCTTGATGAGGGAGGAGTCTCAGGTGGGGGCTGGCTGGATCTGAGGGATTGAGGGCTCTGTGGCAGTAAGGCATATCCAAGTGCGATTAGACAACTCCGCCCCTCCAGCATCTCAGCCCCCAGTGTCATAGGGCATCAGATTGGATGGGTGAGAATGGGGGGTGCAGATGTTAGCCAGTTGTTATGTCTCTATATAATTAGTACATTTGAAATAACTGTAGTGGCACAGTCTCCTTGGCTGAGAAATCAGAGGCTACTTTATTCTGCAGCTTCCAGCTCACAAACACCATAGCCCAGTGCAACCTTCTCCCACAGCTTCCTTGTCCTATATAAAACCTGGTGCAGACTCTTCTGGATCTGCCACTAACAAAGGGCTCCCGCTCCCACACACTGGCTAGGAACAGGGACTGGATCTCTGGATCTCCCTCCCGGATGGTGAGCTAGCTGTCAGCTATCCTAGGAGTGGGAGAGGTGTGCCGAAAAGTGCTAATTCAGAAGGTTGAACCTGGAAATGTTGGTGGAAAGATGACACCTCCTCCTCAATCCCAGCAGAGCAGCTGCAAACCTGGCCCCCTTCCTGCTTCCCCCCCCCCCAGGAGGATACTCCTGGTCCCAGCTTGCTCCTGGTCTCAAGGGCTTGGCCAGTGGGTGGAATGGCCCCCTGGGGTAAGGAGAGGCACACCCTTCACCTCCTAGTTGGATCTCTCCACTCCTCCTCCTGACCCAGTATCCTCATCTGCAGGGGTCGCTGTCCCCAGAGCCCCTGGAATGCCCGTGTTTGAGAGTAGAGGTCAATTGGGGTCTGGGCACTCTGCCTGGAGAAAGAACACCAAGGCGAACTGTGTGGACTCATAATCCCCCAAACACCCAGGGCACCGGAGTTCCACAGGGCTTCCTAGTCCCACTGGAACAATCCCGGAGGGGCACAGGGCCCCATCCTCCCTCCTGCCTGTGCTCATTGGACATTAACCCGATTATGAAGCACCCCCCCTTCTGTCATTGCATCCAGCCCATCCTCAGTGTAGCCACTCCCCATTTCCCTTTCCTCTGTGTCATCACAGCCATTCCCCTTTGTAGCTCCCTACCCTCTTTACGGTTGTTCCTAACCTCCCCTCTCCTCCACCCCACCCCCATCCAGCAACTTTAAGAGACCCCTCCTCCACCATACCACCAATTCCCCCTCCGGTTTCAGTTCTCCCAGCAGCCTCCCCCTCTGTGTATGTACACCCAATAGATAGCAAGTAGCTACACCAGAACAACAGGGCCCAAATATGGGGGGGAACTGGTACACCTTACCAGGGCCCAGAGGTCCAGGGGGGGCTGGGCTGCAAGACCATTACCATGAGAAGTGAGGCTAAATGTTAGATGCGTGAGGATGTTTATGCAAATATATTTCCCTCTATCTATGGGGTGTCCAGATCTTGTGAGATTTTCTGGATCCAATCAGAAGCAGCATTAGAGCAGAACAAGCAACATTCTGAACAATGAGCTGCTGACTCAGGCCCTCAGAAAGAGCAGGAGTACTCATGTACAGGAGACTCTAGGGCCGTTTTTAGACGAGCGCGGCGGCGCCCGCGCTTGTTTTCAAAAAAGCCGGCAGCCCATTCCACACGAGACGCTGCCGCCGAATACGCGCATGTGCGGCCCGACGCGCATCCATTTCCGGCCGCGTATGACCAGCCTCGATCGCCGACCCGGTCAGATCGCGCACGGAAATGGATGCGCGTCGGCCGCGCATGCGCGTATTCGGCGGCAGCGTCTCGTGTAGAACGGGCTGCCGGCTTTTTAAAGAAACAAGCGCGGGCGCCGCCGCGCTCGTCTGAAAACGGCCTAAGACTTGCAGATTGGCAGAGGGAGCTGGGCTCTCCACCCCCACCCCCAGCAGCAGGAACCCACCTAGGAACTTTGCATGATGGGCTGCCTGGAAAGGGAATGCATGATGGTGGTGCTTTCCTGGCCTCCACCACCACCCTCCAGGAATACTGTGGAGGGGGGTGGGTGGGTAGCCTTTTGCCCACACTTCACTATGTCCTACCATCATGGCAGAGGGCAGGGTGCTGGGAGTGGGGTGGGGCCGGGGGTGGCCTCCCAGCCATGTGTTTGCTTCCTCTGCCCTACCCAGGGCACATGGACGGTGGGATGGCTCTTTGGCCACAAGTGGTCATAGGCACATTTGTTCTGTGCCCCTCTCTGTCCTTGTAATTGACAACTCAGGGCAGTATGCAGATCAAGTGACTGCAAAGCGTAATTTAATTTATTGGGCCATGATGCTTTGTCTACTTTTTAAATATTCAGATGTGAAGTTCTGCAAGGTTACACTGTGGAAATGTTTGCCCTGTTTAAGTACAATGTTACAGAGCATCTTGACAGATAAGATAAATCTCCCCCAATACTTGTATTACACACTCCTGGAACAGGATTGCAAGCATGGCTGCCTCTTGTTAAATGAGGAGTCAGCCTTTCCCGCCATCTGGGCAAAACAAAGCTACATTCCTAAGTGTTGTAGACTGTCCTCCTTAGATGAAATAGACCATATTAAACTTGTTTTACTTTATCCTGACTGAGGCCACAAATGAAGTGGAAGATTTACTGTGGTGCTTAGTCTTTCTAACAGTTGAGAAAAAGAAATGATTAATTTTGAGCTTTACCTCCTGGGTGGAAAACCTCAGGCTCAGAGTCAAATGCAGCTTGCAGATACTTTTTATTTCTTGTTCCTGGATCTGACCCCTGAATCTAGTTCCTACCCACAAGCAGCGAAAGACTGAGCTCAGAGTAAAGGGAGCAGAGATGAGGGCATACACACTAGGGCCTTTTCCACACAGACACTCTAACACTGATAAAATGGGTGTTACATTTTATTATACATGTTGCAGGGCACCCATAGCGCACACCTGCAGCTCCCCTATGAAGAGATGCTAGATAGGTTAGGCCTCTTCAGCTTGGAGAAGAGATGATTGAGAGGGGATATGATAGAAGTTTATCCAATCTTGAGTGGTGTGGAATGAGTAAATAAGGAACTGTTATTATTTACCCTCTCAGATAATACTAGAACTAGAGGACACCCCATGAAACTATCATGTAGCAGATTTGAAACAAATAAAAGGAAGTATTTTTTCACTCAATGCACAATTAAGTTGTGGAATTTGTTACCAGAAGAGGTGGTCAAGGCCAGTAGTATAGATCTGGGTTTAAAAAAGGGATTGTACAAGTTTCTGGAGGATCGGTCCATTAGCAGCTGTTAGACGGGTAGGTTTTGTGGAATGTAACCTCTTACTGTTGGGAGCTGGGAGTGAACAACAGAGAACAGATCCTTCAAACAACCAAGGTTGACCACTATCAGAGACAGGTGCTGGGTTCAATGGACCATTGTTCTGATCCAGTGTGGCACTATGTATGTTCTTATGTTCTTATTTAATTAATGGGACCAAGGCACGGAAGGTAAATTGCTTAACCAAAGGCAAACTGAAGCTAGCCTTCCTGACATCTAACCATTGGATCAATTTACCTTCCAAGACACTGACTAGCAGTGTTTCTTTCCCCTTGAAGATATACAGTGACGTTCCAAGCCAGAAGATTGCTGCCAGCAGTGTTAATTAGCGATTCTCATGCTACAAACAGAAGTGGAACATCACTCTTTTATCAACTGTGAAATAGCACTGAAGCATGAAGCACCTCAGAAACATTCTACCCAGCATACTGTCATTTTCTTCTTCCTTCGAAGCTAAGTCACCACAATAGCAAAGCAGAGATTTTTGAAGTTTCCTCAGTTCCCTTAGCTCCATCAGGCTACACAGAAACGGCCTGTGTACCATCCAAAGAAAGAGCGGAAAGGAATTAAAATCTAGGGAACTATACATAAAACAGAAACTGGAGGGAATGAATGGATAAGTCATTGTTTTAGACAGAAAATAAACTATCACTATGGTATCACAACTGAATCTGGATGGATACGCTTGGAACTACACGTGCTTGCCTCCCACTGAGCAAACCACTAGGAATACTTCCAAGCACAACTGCCTTAGTAATTCTACTTAGAATTCATTTAAAGGGCAAAAAAGCAAATTATGAAACTTCATCTTTGGAAAGGTCCTAGTCTCTGACAAAAGATTCTTCCCTTCCCCACCTGGACATAGTACAGTAATGCAATTATGATGTCAGTGCTTGAACTGTGGTTGTGAGAGTTAGTGTTTATCAGTTCCTGGCCTTTCCATTCCAGCAAAAGTGCTCAGCCATGATGCAACAAGGGCATTCTGGTGGGAAATGTTACTAGCAGCATTGGTAAAAATACTTTCAGATTTTTTACCTGTATATTTGAAATTCCCACATAATTAAAAATATACTGATTAGGGCTGAACCAAGTAGAAGAAAAAATATTCTCGGGTATTTCTGAATAGCTGAGTAGTGGGCTTGAGTTTCTGGGAGCTACTTGTCAATACTGTTGAATACTCGGTAACACATGGTAAAATATTTGGTTCTTGGTAAAATACAGAGTATTTTGCCAGCTATTTTACCAAGTATCCTAAGCGGCGGGCATGAAGGGGGCAGGTGTGAGTCCCCTAATGTGGCGGGCAGGAAGGGGGGGGAGGTGTAGTGGACAGAAAGGGGGCAGGCAGGGGCAGCAAAGCAAACTCACAGAGAGGATACAGCCCGTGGAGTCAAACTGGAGCCAGCTCACCGCCTGCTGCTGACATCGCCAATCAGCTCCCCCCAGCACTATGACCCTGGTGAGGGCCCTGGTGAGGACTGCAGGCAGGAGATTAGGCCACCATCTTGTCTCTGGGAACATGCTGAGAAATGTAGTCCAGAAATGTAGTCCTGCAAGGTTCCATCTTATCCCCTCTCTTGTTCAATGTGTATATGCAGCCTTTGGGGGAGGTCGTTAGAAGGTTTGGTGTGCTGATGACACCCAACTTTACCTCTCCTTTTCAAATGACCCAGGACCAGCAGTCTCAGTGCTTACCCGATGTCTGACTGCTGTAGGGGACTGGATGAGGGTGAGCCACCTGAAGCTGAATCCTGACAAGACGGAGGTGATGCTGGTAGAAGGGGCTGAGGGAGTGGTAACACCCATAATTGATGGGGTCTGCCCTCCATTGGTTCCTCAGGTTCATAGTCTGGGGGTGCTCCTTGACTCAGCTCCATCTGGATGCCCAGGTGGTGGCTGTGGCAACAAAGGGCGCATTTTGCCAATTACATCTGGTGCAACAGCTTCAGCCATATGTCTCGGACTTAGTCACCATCATCCATGCTTTTATTACCTCAAGACTGATGATACAGCTGGTGCAGAACGCGGTGGCCCATCTCTGGAGAATGGAGCACCGGAGTAATATGCTCATGACGACTTGTCCCCCTAAGGAGACGTGCCGCCACATTCTGCACTAGCTGCAGTCTCCGGACCATCACCAGGGGTAGCCCCATGTAGAGTGCATTACAGTCCAATCTTGAGGTAATAAAAACATGGATGATAATGGCAAGATCAGAGTCCGAGACATACGGCTCAGCCGTCGTACCAAATGTAACTGGTGAAATGCACCCTTCACCACAGCCGCCACCTGGACATCCAGGTGAAGCTTTGGGCACCCCCAGACTACAGACCTGAGATACCACAGGAGTATGGACCCCATCAATGATGGGGGCCATCACTCCCCCAGCCTTTCCCACAACCGTTAACCATCACTTCCACCTTGTCGGAATTCAGCCTCAGGCAGCTCACCCTCATCCAGTCCCCTACAGCTGACAAACATTGGGTAAGCACTGAGACTGCCGGGCCTGGGTCCAATGAAAAGGAGAGATATAATTGGGTGTCATCAGCATATTGATGACATCTTACACCAAACCCTCTGATGACCTCCCCCAAAGGCTGCATATACACGTTGAACAAGAGAGAGGATAAGATGGAACCTTGCAGAACTCTACACATGATGCCCCAGGGGAAAGATGAACAATCACCCAGCACCACACGTTGAGTTCTCCTGGCCAGGAAAGAATGGCACCATTCAAGAACAGTCCCACCCACTCCTGCTCAGTCCCACAACCGAGTCACCAACAACTCATGATCAACGGTATCAGATGCAGCTGAGAGAACTAATAGCATCAGCAGGGTCAAACCACCCTGATCCAACTCTCGGGAGAGGTAATTAACCAAGGCCACAAGAGCAGTCTCAGTGCCATAACCCAGACGAAAGCCCGACTGCGAGGGATCTAGGAAACTGATTCAATCCAGATGCTCCTGAAGCTGATGAACCTAAAAAGGGGAGGTTAGAGACTGGCCAATAGCTGGCAAGGGTGCCAACGTCCAATGATGGCTTTTTGAGCAGAGGCCGCACCACCACCTCCTTGAGGCAGTCCGGCACTCTGCCCTCCCTAAGGGAGGAATTGACTATCCCCACCAGCAACGGCCCCAACGTCTCCCGACTGGCCTTGACCAGCCAGGACGGGCATGGGTCCAGTTCACAATAAGTGGCTCAGACAGCCCCCAGTTCATCCCCGACATCAGAGGGTGACATGCACTGAAATTGATCCCATAAAACCTCCACCTCTCATGTGGAGTCCCACAGGGTTCTGTTTTGTCCCCTCTCCTGTTCAACGTGTATATGCAGCCACTCGGCGAAGTGATTAGGAGGTTCGGCGTGCAGTGTCATCAATATGCTGATGACACCCAGCTGTACCTCTCACTTTCAGCTGACCCGGGTCTGGCAGTCTCGGTGCTTACTTGGTGTCTGATGGCTGTGGGGGATGGGATGAGGGCTAATCGACTGAGACTGAATCCTGACAAGATGGAGGTGATGTTGGTAGGTAAGACGATGGAGGTGGCGGCCCCCATCATTAACGGGGTCTGCCCTCCATTAGCCTCCCAGGTTCGGAGTCTGGGGGTGCTCCTCGATGAGTAGCTCCAGCTGGATGTCCAGGTGGAGGCTGTGGCGAGGAGTGCCTGCCGCCAATTGCACCTGCTGCAACGGCTTCGGACGTATGTCTCATACTCGGACCTGGCTACCATCATCCATGCTTTCATCAACTCTAGGCTGGACTATTGTAATGCCCTCTACATGGGGCTACCCATGGTGATGACTCGGAAATTACAGCTGGTGCAGAATTCGGCGGCCCATCTCCTGGTGGGTATGGGTCGCCGGGAACATATTACGCCAGTACTCCGTTCTCTGCACTGGCTGCCGGTAGTTTTCCAGGCCAAATTCAATGTGTTGGTCTTGACCTATAAAGCCCTAAATGGCCTAGGCTGTACCTATTTGTGGGACCGCCTCAGCCCCGGGTTCTTAATCGACCCCTGTGGTTGTCCGGGGGTGCCCAGCTTGAGGTCCACACAGGAGAGGACATACTCAGTGGCTGCACCACGGCTGTGGAACTCCCTCCCAGTTCAGGCCTGGTTGGCCCCAGACCTTCTCACCTTTTGAAGAAGTTGTAAGACCTGGCTGTTCTGCCAGGCATTTGGCAGGGGAGAGGGGTGATAGGGTGGGGGGAGTGGGTTAGGGTGGGTGGGGGGAGTGGGTTATTTTATTATCCTCCTTTTTATGTCTTGTTTTTAGTTATTGTTGTTGGTTTTAGTGTTGATTGTAAACTGCCCCAAGCTGCCTGTGGCAGGAGGCGTGGAGTAGTAAGAATTTTAAATAAAATAAATTAATAAAGCAGGACAAGATGGGGCTTCAACTGCCTCTGGTTCACCCACTGTCAAAAGTGCAGTGTTGAAACCATGGTGGATTTGAGCGATTTTATCCACAAAAAACTTCACAAATAAATCACAGCAAGCATTTGATGACTCTAAATCCAGATGGAAGGAGGCCAGACTGACCAGCCCCCTCACCACCCAGAAAAGCTCCACTGGAAGTGACTTAGCGGACACAATGAGGGCAGCAAAGAAAACCTTCTTTGCTGCCTACACCGCCATGGCATCAGTATGCAACCAGACTCTGTTGGAATCGGTCAGCTTCAGCACGAGAGCGACGCCACCGTCGCTCTAACCACTGCCCTTCTTGCTTCAGCCTCCGTAGATCCTCCGTATACCACGGGGACCTGCTTTGTTGACAATTTGGGAGCAGATGCCTTGGGGCCATACAGTCGATGGCCTCAGTCAGCACAGAGTTCCAAAAGGCCACAAAGTCATCGAGTGAACAGCCATTGACATCAGAGGGAACATCCCTCAGGGCATTTCAGAACCTCTCTGGTTCCATAAGTCTCCAGGGGCGAACAAACTAAACTGGCTCCGCACCCCTCCGGGGACCGACGTGTGCCAGGATACCAGCCTGGAGGAGATAATGATCCGTCCATGACAAGGGCACCACTGAAACCTCCCCCACTAATGGATCCCCCGCCTCAAGGCCTGTGCAAAATATCGTGTCCAGGGTATGGCCCCCCACATGTGTGTGGCCAACAACTATCTGAGACAGGCCCATGGTTGCCACGGTGGCCATGAACTTACATTCCACCCCTCCAAGACTGGTGTCAGTATGAATATTGAAGTCCCCCAGGACTACCATCCTGGGGGATCTCAAAACCACCTCTGACACCAGTTCAGTCAGAGCAGGCAGGGATGCTGCAACCCCACTCCGTCTCCGGCCAAATCCAACACCAAGTGGAGGCCCTCAATTCCCATGATAGATTGCACAGGAAATCTCCTCAGACTATGTATCCTTAAAAATAATGGCTACACTGCCCCGCCCGCCCGCCCCCCCGGTCCCTCCAGCCATGGCTGATGCTGGATGGAGTACCCGGCCAGGACAAGGTCAGCTAATATACTCAGTGTCCAGGCAGGTCTCCCTAATACAATCAAAGTCAGATCAGCTCCCAGACCGTAGTTGACTTATTAGCAACTGACCTCACATTAACCAACATCAAGCCAAGGCTAGGGGCCCTCTGATTAGCGATCACCACACCATCTGTCCGGGGGCCATTGAACAGGACGGGTATTAAACATCTGTCCCATCTCATAGATGCCTCCCAAAAGGACCAGAATTCCCTTGACCTGTCACATCCACGGACACACACACCCCGGTCTACCCCCCACCCCTCCAAAGGCTGCTCCGCCAGCCCCCTGAGGGAGACCCCCCCTAACCTCCCCATCCTCTCCTCTTACAGGAGGATATCCCTCCATCTCAAAGGGGTCATACCCCTCCCTCACACCAAGGGGGCTGACCCCCCCAACTCAGTCCCACTGTCCCCCCACTCACTAGGAGGGCAGCTCATCCCCAAACCCATCCACATAAAAAAAACCACCACCACCCCCTCTTCTGCTAGCAATCCCACCAACAAAATACCCTCCCCCCGGCCCCACTAAAGGCCACACCCAAGGGCCCTTTAGTGCTAAAGGGCCCTTTAGTGCAGCCCCTAGGCACTGTTCTCCCTCCAAGAATGATCTGGAAGTCTCTTCTGGGCTTCTGAAGTGCAGAGGTACAGTTGGTGTGTTCTGGCTTGCACATAAAGTGTCCTGGCCCTAAACAACTCTGCTAATGGCCCCGCCAATGGCTGAAACCCTTTTGGTGTCACCCTTCGGGCTGCCACCCTTTGAGCTGGTGCCCCCAGGGGCCAGGCCTTGAAGATATACTTGTAAAGGGAGGAGGGGCCAGGTGTCAGCAATTCTGAAGGGATTCAGGCCCTTGCATCCCTCGGGGGGAGGGGGGAAGGTCAGCAGAAAGCACAAGCCCCCAACAGCCACAACCCCATAGTTATGGTGGGAAACAGTCAAACTTTATTTATTTCAAGATAACTGAAAGTTACTTATAATAAACAGAATAATACAAAAAGGATATCTTTAAATAATACCGGTGTTATGTGCTCACGCAGCCCCGTCCCCATCAGGAGACGGGCCGCCGCATTCTGCATTAGCTGCAGCCTCTGAACCAGAAACAAGGGAAGTCCCACATAGAGCGCATTGCCTCGAGGTGATGAAGGCATGGATGAGAGTGGCCAGATCAGGCCCGGAGAGGTAAGGTCGAAGCCTCCGTACCAGATACAGTTGGCGAAAGGCGGCTTTAGCCACCGCTTCCACCAGCCGATCCAGACGAAGGCCCGAATCCGAAACCACCCCCAGACTCCGAACCTGAAGAGCAACAGGTGGGTGAACCCCCCCTATCGGGGGCCCAGCACCTCCCCTGCCCTTCCCACCACCATCACCTCCGTCTTATTGGAATTGAGCTTCAGTCTGCTCTGCCGCATCCAATCCGCCACGGCCTCCAAACATTGGGAGAGTAATGAGACAGCAGGACCTGGGTCAGTTGAAAACAAGAGGTACAGTTGAGTATCATCAGTATATTGGTGACAACGCACCCCAAACCCTCTCACGATCTCCCCCAGGGGCTGCATATACACATTAAACAACAGTGGAGACAGAAGGCAGTGGGCCTATGCTATTGAGCCCCGACCAGGACAGCGAGATTGACTTTGAAATGCTACGGGGGATTAGACAAGCTACTAAAGTTGGAAACATAATAATAATGGTTGATTTTGATTGGGCGAATATTGATTGGGCAAATATCTTCTTGGGGAGGGATGCAGAGATCAAATTTTTAGATGCTATAAATGACTACTTCCTGGAGCAGCTGGTCCAGGAACCTACGAGAGAAGGAGCCACTCTGAATCTAGTCCTAAGTGGAGCATAAGACCTGGTACAAGGGGTAATGGTGCTGGAGCCACTTGGCAATAGTGATCATGATACAATCATATTTGACATACTTACAGGAGGGAGAATGCAAAATAAAAGCACTACAGTAACATTTAACTTTTTAAAAAGGGAACTATGCAAAAACGAGAAAACTAGTTAGAGGGAAACTAAAAGGAGTTAGTGCAAAAATTAAATTTCTGCAAGAAGCGTGGAGACTATTTAAAGACAATATCTTGGAAGCCCAGATTAAATGTATTCCACAAATTAAAAAAAGGTAGCAAGAGGCCCAATCATCTACCTATGTGGCTAAGTGGTGAGGTGAAAGAGGCTAATAAAGCCAAAAAGGCATCTTTTAAAAAATGGAAAGCTAGTCCCAATGAGGTAAATAGGGAGGAGTATAAACATTGCCAAAGTAGATGTAGAAAGTTAATTAGGCAGGCCAAGAGGAATTTGAGGAACAACTTGCTAAAGATGCCAAAACTAATAATAAAACCTTTTTCAAGAACATCAAAAGCAAGAAGTCTGCTAGAGAGTCAGTTGGGCCATTACATGACATGGGGCACTCAGGGACAATAAGGATATTGTGGAGAAGCTGAATGATTTATTTGATTCAGTCTTTACTGCAGAGGATGTTGGAGAGCTTCCCACACCAGACTGATCCGGCTCGCCCCGGCTCACCCCCCCACTCCCGGTTCAAGGGGCCCTGCACTGGCAGAGGGGCTGAGATAGAGCAGATGGCCAGGATCCAGGGGGGGGGGGCGCTAGTGAAAATGAAGTTCCGCTGACTCATGGCCACATCCCCTCATTAATATTGGGAGCCACGCCCCCTGCGTCAGCTTTAGAGCGGGAAACACTGCCCATTCAAGGGGTTCAGAACCCCAGGGTAGACTCCCCATGGCCTCCATTGGGAAGCCCACCACCTCCTCCCCCCACGAATGGACTGACTGCACCTGCGGGGACTTATGCCTGCATAAGGCAGGTGTTGCCACAGGGAGTCAGGCACCAACCGCTCTGACCCTAAGAAGCCGCTGCACGTGCTGGCCCTGGCAACCCCCAAAACCGGCCTGCAGCACTCACCATCTCTCGTGGCAGCCCTGGATGGTTTCTCGTGTGACCCAGCTCCCGTCCCAGCACCACAGCACGTTGAGAGGTACAGGAGGGGCAGGATCTTGCAGGGGTATGTCCAGGGCTCCCGTGAGCAATGGTGAGTACTGTGGGCCAGGTTCGTGGGCTTCCAGGGCCAGCGTGTGCAGCAGCTCCTTGGGGTCATCAGGGCACCCCCCGCCAGCCCCCCTTCCTGCTGCTTCTTCTGTGACCCCACCTCCTCCCACTCACGCTGCATGGTGCAGGGAGCAGAGCTGAATCCAGTGCTGTGGCGGCTTTCTGCCGGTGCAGGATCTGTCTGTGCAGGGGAATTGCTGGATTGTAGGTGATGAGTCAGAAGAACTGTCACAAATTAACATGACTCTGGAAGAGGTTCTAGAGCAAACTCAAAAATTAAACAGTAACGAGTCTCTAGGACCTGATGGTATTCACCAGAGAGTTCTGAAGGAACTCAAATATGAAATTGCAGACCTACTAATGGTAATTGGTAATTTATCACTGAAATCTGCCATGTTACCTGAGGATTGGAGGGTAGTAAATGTAACACTGATATTTTTAAAGGGCTCCAGAGGTGATCCTGCTAACTACAAACTGGTGAACCTCACGTTGGTGCCGGGTAAAGTGGTGGACATGATTGTCAAGAACAGATTTACTGGGCATATTCACAAACATAGCACAATGGAGAAACGTAAACATGGATTTAGCAAAGGGAAGTCGTACCTTACTAATCTACTGGAGTTTTTGAGGGAGTAAATAAGCATGTGGAGAAGGGTGAGCCAGTTGATATAGTGTATCTAGATTTTCAGAAGGTATTTGATAAGGTCCCTCATGAGAGACTGTTGAGGAAACAAGGTAATCATGGGATAAGA